>JAEANM010004810.1:0-20324 GCA_017656035.1 Myanophis thanlyinensis
AATAAATAATAATAATAATAATAAAATGGAGCTCAGGAGCCTGTTTTCACTGGTAGAGCGCTTGGGCCACCACAGATGCCGCTGACACGAGTGACGTCAAGCTGGCCACACCCACCTTGGCCATGCCCATCCTGGCCCCCAAAGTCAAACACAACCCTGATGTGGCCCTCAATGAAATCGACTTTGACACCCCTGTGATACTGACAGCATGTGCCTCTACTTTTGTCCTAAGTATGTTGTGTGAATATATAGGGTTGAATCCAAATTAAGACTTTGCTCTAAGGCATGGGTGTCAAACTTGCTGCGTCACGTTACTGTCATGTGATGTTTCGTGCCTGTTTACCCATCTGCAGAGCTGGGGTGGGCGTGGCCTGCGCGTGACACATCCAGCTCATGGGTCGCCAGTTTGACACCCTGGGAGACTAAGGCATGAGTATATCCTTTTTTGTATTTGTTGATCAGTTGTGTTCCTCCCTCAAATATGCTCTCCATTTACTTCTTCCTACAGATACCGTAAAGTTATATCTAATATATGTAAAGGAGGTGTGGATTTACAGAAAAATTCTTCTCAGCATCTGTGTCCACTAACTGCTCCCAAAGGATTGCAGATCAGCATTAAAGGGGAAAGCCTAGCCATTAAGCCAGGAGAATATGTCACCTTTATTGTCAAACAAAATCAGGTATTGCTGGAATTTCTTATCTATGGAAGTCAGGAAAAATCTAATTGTCCTTTTAACCGGAAAAGAGGGTTGCACTAGAATTTGTCCTGCAATGTATTTTGTTTTCCTTTTTCTGTCTCTACTGATGTATCATTCTCTTTATTTGAAGATAAAAACTTTAGTAGCCGCCTCTTATTTAACAGGTTTTTCTTTCCAAATTCCTATAAGAGACTCTTTGTTTTCCCACTGATAAAAAAAAGGAGATGGGAGCTATGTTATATAGTCTGTTGCTATTTGGCAGGCTGAAGATAAAGTGGTTGGCTTGGCAGCAGGAGGTAGTATGTGAGTCACTGAGGGCTTTCTTCCTTTCCTAGGAATGAAGTAATTGAGAAATAACTGAAGGTAGTGTCAGTAATCAAGAAACTTCCTCTATCAGGAAATGACCAAACCACAGAACAGTTAGTACCTTAATTTAAAGTAATTATTAGTGAAGAGGATTTTAACCATTTCCTTTTTCCAGAAAGCAGGAGTAAATCTTACTTGAAACGTCATGGGAAACATACGGTTGCATCTATATCTGAATGTTGATAAGATCTTCCAGGCTAAAGTTATTGTAGCATAAGTTATTAGAACTTTAAGGGGCATCATTAGTTTACAGATGCCTGCCTTCAAAACCTAATCTATGTAATTGTTTGCATCTGTTTTGTATGGTGCTATTGTTTTTCATATATACTTCAGTTTACTTAATAGTAGATCCCAGATTTCAAATAGAGGCATAGGGCGAAAACTGCAAATAATAATAAACATGTTTGTACATATTTTGTTGCTAGGAAAAGCATTGTTTGTGAGATACATGTTTTTTCCAGAACTTAAGGCATATTGGAGACTGTTGATTTGTTATGGTGAATTTGGAATTGCTTATAAAGGGCAGGATTGTGTGCAGTGCATGCACATGTAGAGATTGTTGATAGTGTTGCTTCATCGTAAATAAAATAGTAGATATAGCCAAAGCAGAAGTAGCTTTGATATCTCATGCAAATTTGGGATGCCTTCAAAAGCAAATCTGCAAATCTTTGGCTAAATGAATGATTAGTAAACTTCTAGTGGAAGTGACTGGTAATAGATTTACATGCAGGTTTTATGGAAAAACTCATGTGCCAAGAAATTGTTCAATTCAGCTATAAGGCAGGGTGAGAATCCACTGTAGTATGTAGGAAATTAAACAACTGAAGAGCAGATACCTACATGAAAATCCAGGCAGAATGTGTACTCTCAATAATTTGTTACAAGATGCCTGCACAACATGATGGGGTGAGAAAGGAAGCAACAAGATTCAGGACCAACTACATGGCATACCCTGCCATACATCAAAAACATTTTGGAAGCAGTGAAACACAGCTTCCAAGTTCTGCAAGTGGGCATTGTATACTGCCCAGAGTCTACCATGCGAGGACATATTATGTATGATAAAGATCACTTACAGGTGGGAGATATTTATAATGTAATTTATTGGATTCCCTGTATGGATTGCCCCTGTGACTATGTATGACAGACATGGAGAAAGCTAATTACCAGATTGCAAGAACACAAGTGAGCAGTCAGATGAGGAGATCCAAACTCAATGATAACCTCACATTGCAATGAACAAGGACATACATTCAAATTTGCAGCTACTAAGTTTGTTAGATGAGCAAGCACAAAAACAGCCTGGAAACTGATTGAAGCCTGGGAAACAGGCCTCTCTGTCAGTCAATGAAAGTGCTGATTTGCCACCAGCTTATCAAATACTTAGGAGGTGAGGGCTTCGCAGCACAAGGAAACAACAGCCAAGGACTTAATAGCCAGCCATCAACAGCCCAATCAACAATTAAAAACCCAAACAAAAGAGGCACCATATAAATACCACACACAGAATAGTCCAAAGCACACACTTTGCCAGAGTGAAGTTCCCTGAGGATGGACTCCAGCACAAGTCCTAAAATTTGGAAGAAACCTCTGGTTTCAGTGATCAACCCTGATTGGATCCTGGCAAAAAACTTTTGCAAAAATGTGTACAATCAAATCAGTCTGATCATCAGATTGAGTTGATATAGCCAATTTCTTCCTTATCAAATGTCAAAATCACTGCCAGGCTTGGTAGGAAGGTGAAACCTCTTGAGGAACCTGGTGGTGTTTGATGGGGCATATATTGAACCAGAAAGAATGGTTACAGCCTGATGCAAACTAAGCATGCAAGAAGCTGATTAGGATGGTTATGTTATTAGAAGAGATGTGTCAGACAAAGATTTATCTTTAGTATTGCCAACTAAGAGTTTATTATTGAATTTAAATGGTCTAAGCATGGTGTTTTTTTTAAAGTGCATCATTCTTGCTAAATTTATATAATGCCACCTGGACTCATGTTTTTGTGCAATGGGCAGCCATACAACTATGATACTTGGAGTAACCTGGATAAATTCTGGGGTTTCCTATTTTAAATTGACCACTTCTCATTATTTTAACAAAAAGAGTAGGTTAATCTTTCAAAGGCAAGAACATCACCACAAATAAAAATTTCGTTTAGACAACCTGTCTATATTGTTTTTCTTTTTCTACACCCACTGTCCCTGTTTTGAATGATTCCAGTTCCAGCTGAGGTACCATGAATTTTAAAATACTTTTAATGGAGCTTTGAGAAATTCTGTTTATGATATAACAGAGACAGGAATCAGTTCAGTTGAGGATTAAGGCTAAGCTTCAGAGTTGCCAGTATTGATACAATTTCAATTTTAATTTCAAATTTATTGGTCACATACACAGTCATACATGGTACGATATGCAGTGAAATGCTTACGCAACCACGGATAAGTTAGGTAGGAAGGGAGGGTGGGGGTTAGAAAAATAGTTAACGGTAGTGATACATAGTCTTGATTGCTTCCCTCTTCCATTTTTGTGATGAGCCTGTTTTTTTCTACTTATTCTTGGTTTTCATAGGGTGATACTTTAAACACCAAATACCAAGTGAACTTTGGAGACGGCATTAAAGCAAATTATATGAACCTGACACTGATAGGTGAAACCTTTCAACACCATTATGAAAATCCTGGAGTTTATCATGTCTCTGTGGTGGCCAAGAATGCTGCAGGTCAAGATGAAGCAGTCATATTTATTCAGGTTCATCGTAAGTTTTACTTTATTTTGTTCGTTCTCATTATTATAGTAATATTGTATAGTAGTAACTTACTTATTTATTACATTGGTATATTCCATTATAAAATGGCTAGCAATTTACAGTGGAATACATATCTCATTCTTGGAGTGTCTTAACAGTCAACAGAATGTTGGATTTTGTCCCTTTAGGGTAGACATGACTCTGATTCAATTCAATTTCAAATTTTATTTGCCACATGCATAATTATACAAAGTACAACATGCAGTGAAATGCTTCTGCAGACACTCCAGACCCTAAAAATAATAATGAAAAATTAAGAGAGCAAGGGGAACAGAATGTCTGTTGTTATGACCGCAGTGTTCAGCCAGCACTGTCGTCTCAAGTTTATTCATCTGTCTGCTATTGTTATCAACACCAAACAAATATATGTTGAGAAACAGGAGGCATGCATTTTGAATGCATCTTGGCTATAATCTAAATCGTAAAATATATTTAGGTTATGTCCATAAGTGGATTCCGGTTCTAGTCTGTATATTGTCAGTGTAGTAGAATACTGAAAGTTGATCTAGTATCTTGGTCAGATAAATCCTCATCCTAGTCATAAAGAAAGTAAGGTAGCCTTCAAGATGAAAAATGGAACATCAATTCCTGTGATGCCTCATTGCTTTCTGCATTTGCTGTCTTCTGCATATCACATTTTGTGCTGGCACACAAAACAAGTAGAGCAGAAACTCTGCTTTTGCTTCTTGGTACAGCTGAGGTGTACAAATTAAAAAATGCATAAAATCTGAAATGCATAAAATCTGGAGTTTTTTCTTTAAGTGGAAAGTACAGCTTACAAATGCATGAATTTGTTTGACCAATTTGGGAAAGTTTCCAATTTCCACTAAAGTGAAGTTTGTTAACACTTTCTTTTTATATACTAACATCAGGGATATATGACAGGGGTCTGCCTAAATTTAGTTTTGAAGACAGTGTAGCAGACATCTGACCTGCCTCATGACACACAACCAACACTACTTTCAGGATTGCTAATGCTGCTTTGATTGCTGCTTTCAGTAATTACAGCTTTGAAACACAATTGAATTCTGGGGATTTAATGTTGCAATACATCCAACTATGACCTATGAGTATAGATTCAGCTTTTGATTTTTTGGATAAATGGAGGAATAAAACCTGTCAGCTTCTTTTGGAAGAAGAACATAATGGTGCTGAGAAAAGTAAAAGTAAAGTATTTGTAATTGTTCTAACATCTGTTGATCCTGCACTTAAAGTACTATATGACAAATATGTAGTATAGTTTTCTAATAAATGAATTGTCAACAAAGAGTAACAATTGAATTGGGGGAAAATAGTGAAGTTGAGTGCCAGGACTTCACTGATTGGAAATGAGCTTTAGTGTACAGGGAATCTCCCCACAGAACTGTAGGATCAGTGTCTCAGTCTCATGGTCCACAGGCCACATGCACACTGCAACAATATTGGAAAAATTAGTCCCTGTAGCTCATGAAACTTATAACTAATAAATTCTGCTCCTCAGAAGGCAGCATAATCTTCAGTGTAAATAATGCAAATGTAAAGCTTTCTCTAGACTTGCTTAGACAAGTACAGCAGTTTCACAGTCTCTTATTCCCAGTGTTTGGAAACTTTGTGGTCCCCTAATTAGAAATCTCACTCTTCCTATTTGCTTCTATCTACGGTAGTATATATACACAACCCATCAGCTTTCGGTTCTCCTTTCTGATTTGAAAGGACTATAAATACAGTATTTATTTAAATTATTTATTTAAATTATTTATCTTCCAAATAAAATAAATGCAATTTTTAAAAAAGTATCTTCATTAAAATTTCAACAAGTTATAAAAACTTAAGATAATTCAATTTGCAGTGAGAATTACTAACATTAATCTTCTATTGGGCAATAAAATTTGATACAATTTAATTTAGTCCCTAAGGAAGTGATGTATTTGCTTGAAATGTTTAAAAGATGTCCCTGAGCACTCTAGTGCATCTTTAGAAGATGTATTTGAAAGCACATGATGTTTGATAAATTAATGGCTTTTTAATTAACAGTTGGGACTCTTTCCAGCTCCACTGCAGGCTTTACATCTTGAAGTTGTTCCTGCTGTTGGCAGAAACCAGGAAGTGAATTTGACAGCAATCATCCTGCCAAGGAACTCTAACTTTACACTTTTTTACTGGTGGATTGGAAACAATATTCAGGTATTGAATAATTATTACTGTCATTTTTTTTAGCATTTGAATCTTTTTATGCTAATTTCAATATGTATATATGTTATTTATTTATACATGGGGCTCCCCTTGAAGAGCATCCAGAGGCTGCATTTAGTACAGAATGCGGCCGCGCGGATAATTATGGGAGCTCCTCGGAGCTCCCACATTACACCCCTCCTGCGCAAGCTGCACTGGCTTCCTGTGGCCTTCCAGGTACTTCCTTTAAAGTGCTTCATGGCTTGGGACCCGGGTACTTACGGGACCACCTGTTGCCGCCATCAGCCTCCAACCGACCTGTGTGTCACAGAGCAGGCCTCCTCGGGGTTCCATTGTCGGGGCATTGCCGTCTGACAGCCCCAGGGGTACATGCCTTCTCTGTGGCAGTGCCCTCCCTATGGAACAAACTTTCTTCGGGGATTCGAACCATTGAGGACCTCCGGGCCTTCCGACGCGCCCTAAAAACTCATTTATTCCAGCAAACCGGCCTGGCCTGACATTTAGGGGGTTTTAAATTGGAATTTTAAATTTAAATTTTGAATTTAATTTTAATTTTAATTGATTTTTAAATTTATTTTAAATTTTAATTGTTAAATTTTATACTAAATCAGCCTTAATCTAATTAATTTTAATTAACTTTTAAATTGCTTTTGTGTGTTTTTACTTGGCTGTACACTGCTCCGAGTCCCCTGGGAGAGAGGGCGGTATAGAAATTCTGACAAATAAACAAAGAAATAAATAAATAAAATTTATAAGTATCTTAGTATCCTAAAACAGCTAGTTTTATTACCTTAAACTCTAGTTTTATTGTTGAATATTTTTGAATGTTTGACATACTGTACCTCCCCCCCCCCCATTCATTTTAGCAATGCAGTCTCAGTGAGAAGTACAAATTGCTAACTGAGGTTCTTTGAGTGGCCATCTTGCATGTACTCCAACCCCCTGCCCATGGGAGGAGATCCTATATAATTCTGGAGAAATGGTTGTCCTGTATTCTTCTGGAGAACCTCCTGTGACAGACCACCCACACCTTCTGGAGGGAAGCCTGATTGTCATTGTCAGGAAATTTGTCCTTAGTTCTAGGTGGGATCTTTCTTTAATGATCTTCCGCCTGTTACTACTTGTCCTACTGTCAGATGTTTTGGAGAGTACATTTTCTCCTTCTTGTGTGTGACAATCCCTCAAGTACCGGAAGGTTGCTGTCATACCTAGTCTTTCTCTTCATTAGACACACCTACTGTAGTTCCCTCAGCCATTCATGTTATGTTAATGTTATCCATTCCCCTAATCATTTTTGTTGCTCCTCTCTGCACTCTTTCTAGAGTGTCAACATATTTTCTGTATCAATGTGGCCAGAATTGGATACAATATTCCAAGTGTGGTCTCACCCATGAAGTATAAAATAGTACTAACACTTCACATGCTCTTGAAACTATGCAACCTATAATTTCATTAGCTTTTTTGGCAGCTGCAGCACACTGCAGGCTCATACTTAAGTAAGGAGCTGCTTATACACTCAGAGCTGGCAGGCGCATTGAGATTGTTGGTGTGAAAGCAACATAACAACCTGCAAAATGCTCCTGCCAGAACAGTTTACTGTTAGGCATTTTGTTTTGAATGTGACTTTGAGTGTAGGTTTGAACTAATTAAGTGCTGAATTTTTGTCCTCAACTCATGCCCCAGAATGCTCAAGGGACTGGGAGAAAATAAACTTTACCACGTTCTCTACTCCTTTGGAGAGTCCAGTGTGTGCCATCTGTTACTCTCTAGCCAGCTCCCCACTTCTGCGTCTGCCAGGGTCTCTGCCACAACTGTCAACTGTTTCCTCCTTTCCGCTATTAAACCTCACAAATGCAGCCCACCTGTAAAAAAAAAAAAGTGGGAACTGATAGGGATGAGCAGATCAAATAAGGAGGGGAGAGACTTGGATTGTGCCGGTCAATTTCAAGTTGATTGGTAGATCTGACAAAGACTTCTATAACAGCTCTCTAATGCAGAAACAGCATAGCACTGTGTGTTGCAAGCTTAGGTTGTTGTTTGTTAGCAATTCAGACTGTACTCCTGAGTGAATGAGATCTTTTCATTCACTCTCCATAATTCCCCTTCTTGATGTGAGAAGTTAATTAGCAGTGAATAGTGAAGGTTGTCCTAATAGAAATAGCATGACTCCCAATCCTCAGTTTCATTAAAAGGAGTTAATACTGATAGCAGCATTTTCACTCACGTAAGTGTGACTATCAGATAGTTTAACCACTCACAATAATAGTGCTCCAAGTGAACTATGATTATGACAAGTTTGTTTAGCAACATCACACAACAAGCCTGTGACTCTCAATTAATGCTTGCAAACACAGTGGTTCAACAGGTATCTAGTTACTTTTAGAATTTTTAAAGGAAAATATTCCTGAACTATGGTAACTTGATAAGAACATATAGTGCATCTAACCCTGAATTGAGAGTCCTTCATGTGGGGAAAAAAATGCAAGAAACTTCTGAAGAAAAAGTATAATGGATTTGTGAAAAAAAATCATAATGTACATATTTATAATATAATATTTATATATAATATAATGTTTGATAGTGGGATTTAGAGACTTTAGAGGATTTAGAGACTGAGATAAATTAAGAAAATTCTATTAGTTTAGTTGTCAGACACTATGGAGTGGAAAGTCTAAAATTAATTAGACATCTACTAAACACCTACTGATTTTTTATTGTGATTAAGTCCAGATCAAGAGTTCTACTCCATAGTCTCTGACAACTATATTAATTCAGGGATTTCTTAGTTTCTTGTGTGTGATTCTGTTGCCAAGGAAAAACCAATATTAGGATAGTTGTATCATTATCAGACATTTACATGCCCTTCATCTACCACAGTGAAAAACTATAGACCAGGGGGGTCTTCGAGGGCCGGATCAGCATTGTAGTTCTCCTCCACAAGCTGGCTGATGTGGGGGGGAGATGGGAAACGGGACAGATGCTTCCTACTGGCCAAAACAGGAGTCCCCTGTGTTTTATTTTGGCTTCCAGAGGCACCATGGGCCAGGCCGTTGCTATTTCCAGGCAGGGCCCATGGGCCAGATATAAGCATTCCATGGACCGGATCCGGCCTACGGACCTTGAGTTTGACACCTCTGCTACAGACAGTTCAAATAGGAATCTTTTAGACTCAGTTACTTTCAGTTACCAGTTGAAATTAATTTTTTTCATGCTTCCTGCTTCTACTTGCTTCTTTGTTTTAAAACTATGTGTGCTTGGGAGCCATGGCAAGCAGCCATCTCCTCTTCTCAGAACTCTTAGAAATGTTGAAACCAAAGGGATTCATTGGAATCAAGTAGGTTTGGGGCTCTGCCAGGCAAAGCATCCGGTCATCAATTTTTAAAAAAAAAGGAGGAGGGGGGCTAGTTGTTCAAGGAAAGGTTTTGCTGGATTTATTCCAGTTTCGAAAAACTGAGTTGTAAAAACTTGTAAATGAGGGTTATGAAAATATATTTTCATTTAAATTAAATCATGAATTGTATTATAATTTAATATTTTATTCTGCATTCATGATAATAATACAGTAATATTAATATTGATGATAATAATATTGTATAATGTTTTACTTTTCACATACTTAGTATCAATACTCCTCTGTTCTTTCTGGCTATCAAATAGTAGACAGTACTAAAATGTGGGGATTTTCACCACATTTTAAGCCCTCTTTGCTGTAAACAGAATAAAAATTTCATGGCTACCACCTTTCTTTCATTGAAAACATCTAAAATTTCTGCTACCATTGGAAAAAGTGGATAGATGAGGGAGGGTGTCTGCATGTTCATAAGGACATGCCTTTGCAGAGGTACATGTAAATAGGCCAGATCAAACAAAATACCTGTGTCACAGTTGCAAACTTAAATGGGACCTGTACATCTGTTGCTTGATTTTTTGCCTCTCAAAAACTATTGAAAAGAAACCACTCCTAGAGGCATGATGTTGATGTGCGATACCTGAGATTAATACTTCTGGGATATATGATTTTGTAATTATAATTGTTACCATGAAGATTTTATTTTTTTGTGTTTCATTGCTGTAAATTACCAAATAAATTATTTACAGCAAGTAGCAAACCTAATAAATAAAACAATGGGGGGGATTTGAGGGAAAAAAATAAAATTTGGTTCAAAGGTACAGTAACTAGAAATGAAACCTCTTGACTTTGAATCCTTCACCTTAGTTTTTGCCATACTAGAACAATCTTTGTTATTCATTGCTAAGAGAAATTACCTGTATGTCTAATAAGTATTTCCATAAGTGAAGCCCATTGGGTATTATAACAATATTTAGTATTTATCAGCATTGTTGCTATTTTTACTTCACTGTTTTTGTTTTTGTGATGGATTGCTTTTTTCCTTAATGCTAACAGTTGATACATGTACAAAGCAATTAATGGTGGTTACCTGCTGGTGACTCTATTTTTGCTTCACAGAATAAATATTCTGAGGACTAGGTTCGTATGCGTTCCCTGATTTTCACTGATGCCTGTGATATTTTAGTGAATTTCCAAAGTATGAGAAAAAGACATTACTGTTGGCAAAACTTTTAAACACCCAAAATTTGAAGATGAATATTCATAATTGGGAACTTTTTGGCTCACATTTATTTTCTCTCTATCACTTATTTTCTTTAGCCAGTTCTTTCACTGGAAAATTTCTTGGTAACCAGTTTTGCTGAAGCAGGCAAAGTCAGAGTTACAGTTCAAGCTTCTTGTGCAAATTCTATGCTTCAAGATTCCAAGATTATCCAAGTTTTGGGTGAGGCGCCATCCTTTGAATGATATTTAGTAATCCTATATTGTTATCATCATCCTGTTGCAGGTACTGTGAGTTTAGAGTGAAGTTTATAATCTACAACCATTGCAATTGCTGTGAAAATGAAAGTCAGGGAACTTTTTCATATTTGTTTAATTCTATTCCTCCCATGAGTTGTAGTTATGTTACTTGTTGTAATAGAACAAATAAGTTAATAATTTCAGGATACTTGTTTGATACACATTCATAATTACAATTATTGTATAGAATCCTTTGAATCATTTTAGAATTGCTATTTTTAGAAAGCTTTTTTTCAATTATTTAGTTACACTATTTCTTCATATTTCCAGATCATTATCAAGTACTTCCATTAAGGTTTTCTGAACATCTAGATTCATACAACCCAAACATACCTTCTTGGCGGGAGGATGTTGGTCGTGTGGTAACACAACGGATTGCCCAGGTACTCTGTTTAGTTATGGATATCTCCTTCTCAGATTGAAAACTAGCAAATTTAAAGTAATTAAAAGTGACCATTGTGGCAGAATTGTTCTTTAGTACATTACTTTTGATAAGTGTATGTTGGAATATTTCTTTCTACTGCTTTATTTTTAAAAATCAAACCTTTGTTCCCTAAACTGTAGAACATTTAGAGAAAAGGCCATCTGCTTTAGAAAATTTAATAAAATAAATAAATAAAAGTAACCCACAAGATGCTTACTCTTAATTTTAGAAAGTGCAAGAATGTCCGTATTAAAATTGGGTTGATATTTTTAGGCTGGGTTTTATCTAAATTTTATTGGATATTGGAATTTGGATGGGGAGGTGGGATTTGGGCAGCACATAAGGTTGAGGAAATTCTTCTAAAATACCATGTAACATGCTGGAAAGTTCATGAAGGACTCCCTTTGAATCATTAAAGCAGCTGGGAAACAAGTGAACTGAAGTATACACAAGGGTAGACAGCTGTAAGCAGCTGCATGTCCTTGGAAAAAGATAATGGCTGTTTTAATAAGTCAAAGAGAAGTCTTTGTATATTCTCCTCTGTGTTGGCAGAGAACCTCTTTCGAAAGATTTTCCTTGTCCTAATAGAAGTACTCCAATCAGCACCAATCAAAACTTCTGGGAAACTGTAAGATAGTTGGATTTAATGTATACATTTTTGGAAAAATATTTTTATAAGCATCTCAGATTTTTGATAATTTTTATCAACTTCGCTTCCTCCTTCTGAAAAAGTGTTTCTAGTGTTACATAATGTCAGATATGATGCAGTTTCTATACTTACTGTATACCTGACTAAAATATTCAAAAAACAGATCAAATTCAAAGCTGATTAAAAAATCTCTAGTTGAAGGTAGTCATCCAGATCCAATGGTTCTTCTTCTTTTAGGAAACATGCTTACCTGAAGAAAGTCTTATGACAGTAATAAAACCTGGGTTACCCACCACTGCTGACTTTTATATGCTTCTGTCTACAAACCATGATGAAGGAAAGAAAAATGTATTTAATGATAAGGTATATTAATTTGTAATGAGTCATCCCTGCCTACATCTCATTCTTATTGAAATTAATGGGAAATCATTCTCTAACTGCATAGTGGTGGTAAGTTTTAATCTGACAAAAGTTTTCCCACAAATTACAGCAGACAGGATTTGAGAGGGAGGCACAGAGGACACTGTTCCATTCTCTGCATACTCAGTTGTTGTTTTTTTCTGCAGAGATAATGAGCTGCCTTTTGAGACACAAGAGACTCTTTGTTTTCTTGGCTTTCCTGTGAGCCAAGAAAAGTAGTCCTTCATTCGTTCAGAAGACAATGGAAGCAAGGGATAGCTTTCTTTCTTTAAGTAAGAAAAATATTGAACTGGAGGGAAATAGGAGTTGCAAATGGGAAGTGGCCTTTTCCCAGACTTCTAGGAACAGGATGCGGAAATGTTGACAACCATATCAGCCATCCTGTGGAGATTCCTGGTCATTAACTCTACAATGGTGAAGCTATCATTCCATGATTAGATGCAATGTTAGACAGTCTTAAAACAGAGAATGCTGTTAATTGGGCTAGAGCAGGGGTGGGCAATGCTGGCTCAGGGAATTCTGGGAGTTGAAGCGATGCTGGCTCAGGAATTCTGGGAATTGAAGTCCACGAGTCATGAAGGGGACGTAATTGCCCACCCCTGGGCTAAAACAATTCAGTCATCTACAATTGACTGGCTATCAGTCTCCAATGCATTATTTAATCTCTGCAATATGCTGAAGAAACATCTAATAACTAAACCCCCTGCCAAAAGTTTTCAAGTGGGTAGATTTTGCTGGTTTGATTTGGAATGCTGGTTGTTGAAAAAGAAATTTGAAGGCAGCCATGAGACTCACTCAGAGGAGTCCTACCACTCATATACAAACTGAGATGCTGCATATATGCTCACACAATTAAAGAAAAAAGTTGCCATTTCAAATAATATTTTGGCACTCTGTAGCAGGTGTCCTAAAGGAATGGAGATTTGCATTTGATGTACCAATCTCTGCTGAGGACTGTGAGAATTATTTGTTTGCTTCCAAGGAACCTGTAGAGAAACTGTCTTTAAGCAGTAATTTAGTAAACCCTAGAACTCCTACCACTTGGCCACCAGTCTTGGAAAAAGAGATACAATCCATCATTAAAATCTTAAGGAGCAATATAGCCCTCCCCCCGTGAGGATTTTTTATCAGCAGAATTGTTTAAGAAATTTCCCAATTGGTAGGGTCTAGTATTGGTAAGTCTTTTTACACATATAAATAATATCTGCCTTATACCAGATGGATGGAAGATGGCAATAGTTGTCCTCATATATAAAAAAGGAAATAAAAAGGAGCCTACTAATTATAGGCTAATCAGTCTGGTTGACATTGTAGCAAAAATATGTGCTAGGTTCCTTTTGAATACAATTGAAATCTGGGTAGAGGAAAATCATATCCTCGCAGAAGAACAAACAGGTTTTAGACAAAGTCGATCTATCATTGATAACTGTTTTGTCTTGAACCATCTAATTGCCAAATATGCCTATAAGAGGAGACCTGTTTGCTGCTTTTATAGACCTCACAGTAGAATTTGATATGGCAAACAGAGAAATACTATGAAGTAAACTGACATATTTTAAAATAGAACATAAACTTCTGGCTTTGATTAAAGCCCTTTACACAAGTACCTGTTTGAAGGTGTGGTATGGGGTTAATGGGGCTCTGACTAACAGGATTCACACAAATAAAGGGGTAAGGCAAGGGGGTATCCTGGCCCCATTATTATTTAGTTTATATATCAATGACTTGTCAGGGCTAATGAAGGATCCCATGGTACATATGCCGATGATCCTAAATACATATTGTAACAACTTGCTCTATGCTGATATGATTTTATTAGCGTACTCATAAGTAGGCTTATGTAGGCTATTAAAGAGATTCAGCTCCTATTGCCAGGATAACTCCCTAACCATTAGTAAATCTAAATAAAAAATCATGGTGTTTGGAAATCATCATCAGAGACATAGATGGCAATTGGACGGTGAACCAATTGAACAGGTCAACACTTTTATATATTTAGGGCACAACTTTTTCTAAGACTGGATCTTGGACTTGCCATAATCAAGGGAGTACACTTAGAGCAAAAGCTCATTTGAATTTACTGCTTAAATTAAAAACTCATAGTTACCCAGGGTCCCTAGCCCCATTAATTAAAGTATATAAAGCTAAGGTTACCCCTATGCTCTTGTATGGAGCAGAAGTTTGGGTCTATACTCAACTACTGTACTACAACAAACATAATTCCAGTATTTGAGATGTACCTTGGGTGTAGATCTCAGAACATCTGCTGCAGCAGTTAGTGCTGAATTGGGAATTCATACAATTCATGCACTATCCAAAATTAGAGCATATAACTACTGGCACAAAGTCAATGAATTGGAGACTGATAGACTCTCCAAGTTATGTCTACTAGAGAAAATAAAATCACAATCACAAATCTCCTGGATCACCAAACTAACAAATTTTGTAAGAAGCTGTGGCCCTCCTATCTCTTGCATAACAGGATAATGATTTAAAAAGAGAGCTGCCCAAAGAAGAATATAGAAGCACAAAATTATATAGCTATTCTTAGTAAGGTGGGTGAGCAAATACAAACATATTTTTCAAATAGACAGCTATTTAAAGTTAGAACTGCCAAAACATCTTAGGGAGATATTTATGTGAGCGAAATTCAAACAGCTTGACCCAATGGTCAGATATGGGAGATTCCATTCTATACCCTACAGTGGACATCTCTGCATTTGCAGAGCAGCAGAGGTAGAAGTCCTGGCTTACATCCTAGTTGATTGTTGCTTGTATAAGAGGGTGAGAGACAAGTACCTTGGACTATATACCAAATGAATGATCCATTGGGATCCCCATACCAAAACAATGTGCAGCCAGAATCTGAAAATAACATTTAACATACCACATTATGTAAGCAAAATGGTTTGGTTGATATCGGCATATGTGGGACTGATTGGGGTAGATTGTAGGGGTGACACTTAAAATATAATTTTATCATATTTTATTTATTTATATATTAAATTATTGTATTTTATTCCAATTTCATTTTAAATTATATTTTATCCGAGTCCATTTTAAATTGTTTTTATCAGATTTTAGTAATAATTTGTGTCTGGAACTCTGCACTTTGATATGGCCCAAGGGCTAATCAATATAGAAAACTAACAAACTAATTAACTTAGATTAATTTTTCATTCCATGGTTCCTCTAAGAGACAATTCATGTTCATCACCATAGCATGAGGGCTCTTTCAGTGGGTCTGAGTGATGAAGTGTGCATAAGGTAAGAGTTTTGTATGCTTCGTCACAGTGGACTCTAATATTAACAGAAAAGTCATTAGTTCCTCTGGGCATACTGTGTTGTAGACGTCTTAGAGCAGAATGCTGCCTGAGCAGGCTGTAATGATAGAGAAAGAATTGGGCTTAGATTCATGTGGCTACTAGACTATTACCTGGTTTCTTTCAAATGTAGTCTTAGAAAAGATGATGAAACAGGGGAAAATTATATGCCCTTAGACATTATGCACTTGTACAAATAGCATCCGAACTTCCCTTCAGATGTATTTTGTTTTATTTTTTAGACAGATGAAACATGGATTAGCCTAGTGGCTGGATCTCTGTACAAAAACATGAACCTCTTTTTTTTCTTTTTTGCTAAAATCAATATACCTTAACCCAGAAGTATTAGACTTTATCATGTGGAATCCCAATAGAAGGGTTGAAATAAGGGCAGAGATAGATAAGAATGAAAATGTCACTCTTCCATATCCTTTTTATTGATCTTACCCTGGGAGCTAACCACCTTGTACATAGAAGCAGTTAGCAGTTTAGAAGCAAAGCTTCCATTTCATTGTCTGCATAAGTTGCATCTTCTTTTTAATTTTCTCTGTTTTTTAGGATGTATGAAGCCAATTCCATCTCATAATTTCTTCTTTATTTCTGAAACTTAACAACAATAGAAATGCACTGATTTGTTATTCTGTATGACTTTTTTTTATTTCAGCGGTTAGCTGCTATTAAACAATCTCTAAATGCCCAAAACATCAGTTTCTTTATGAGAGGAGGAAAATGGGTCCTTGTGGCATTAGGTAGTTCTGATTCAGGTAAACTACCTCTCCCCTTACCCCTCTCCTCTCTCCTGTTTCCCTTCCCCTCCCCTCCTCTCTTTTTGGAAAATTACAGTAGTAGAGTTTTCTCCAGGGAAAATATTTTTCTAATACAGATAGTCCTTGACTTATAACAGTTCATTTAGTGACCGTTCAAAGTTGCAACGGTACTGAAAAAAGTGACTTATGACCATTTTTCACAGTTACAACCTTTCTAGCATCCCCATGATCATGTGATCAAAATTCAAATGCTTGGCAACTGGTTCATACTTATGTCCATTACTGTGTCCCAAGGTCAAGTGATCACCTTTTGTAACTGTTTCACAAGCAAATTCAATGGGGACGCCAGTTTCACTTAACAACTGAGTTACTAATGATCAACTGCAGTGATTCACTGAACAACTGTGGCAAGAAAGGTTGTAAAATGGGGCAAAATAATTCACTTAACAAATGTCTCACTTAACAACAGAAATTTGGGGCTCAATTGTGAGCCCAAAGACTACCTGTATTTGAGCTAAACTAATATTGATGATAGATAATTCAGAATTACTCTGTGACAACAGTAGGCTTTATATGAAATTACAGCAAATAAATCTTTGTTTGCCCTGCAATTTTTTTTTTACTAAACTTGGGAACTGAAGGGCTATATTATGAAACTGGTCCACCAGGTAATTAAAATTATCTATTTTAGCAGAGTCCAGGAATTGGAAAGAAATAGGAGGTGAACATGAAAGCAAGACTCAGGTTGATGCCCACCAGGTGTTGAATTTAAATTCCCAGAATCTTAAGGCAAAACATTGTGAAATCCAACACATTTAGAGAGTACGCAGCTAGTGAAGACTGATATCATTGCTACATCACTGTGGGGGAAAAAATATACTCCAGTGCAAGTTACAATTTGAACAGATAAATGTTTTACAAAGGATTAGAAGATGATTGTGTTAAAGATTCCACTTACTAAGGTTTTTCTTTAATTTCAGATTCTCAGAGCATCAGAGGAGGCAATGGGTACTGGATGATAATGGCTCTTTTTGTCATTTCACTTGTGGTTATAGGAGCCATAATTCTCTACAAATTCAAAAGGTAAGTGATTGTATACTGTATATCTCTACAGGCGGAAAAGACTATTATTTATTATTTGTCAGATTCATTTTATTCATCCAAAAGGAAAATAACCATGAATTTACAACTGTCCTTTCCCAAAAGAAAGAATAAAAGAATACATGGATTATAATTTTTATAGCAACAAGAGTCCTTTATCTTCAATTCAATTCAATCCTTTATTGAGAATGCACAACATGTGTGCAGCGAAATTGAATACTATCTCAAAGAAGCTACATCTTCTCTCTACCTTCTCTACCTTGAGAAGGTACTGAGAAGATGTAGCTTCTTTGAGGAACATGTACTTGAACTAAGGACACAGTAATGTAGTGACAATAATGTCAGCACTTGCTTAACTCAAACACATATTTTCCCAAATAATGTATACACAAATATTCCCTGCATCTATAGTGCCACATTTTGGAGTGAAAAACGATATGGAATAATAGTGTATATTTTAAAGTGGCAAAAACTGAAAAACTGTATTATGGACAGATTTTTTTATAAAAGATATCTTTTATGGAGCACAAATCATTTCATCACTTATATAGAGTATTTTCTTGAGACTAGGAAATGGTAGTTAGTTGGAAAATGAGAGAGAATGCGAAATACAGAAAATGCAGACAGTGAAAATTGCCTATTGGTTGTGGTTGTTATCAATCCCCAAATGTAAAAAGGTGTCTCATGCACAGCTTATCTTGCTCACCACATTTTGAATATATGAAATTATATACCTCACTATCTGAGGGGTTTATAGAACAGAGAATAAAATTACATAATTATATCACTGGAGAATCCTATCAGCATTGCTGATTGCAACAGTTTCACTTTTCACTGGACATTTTTGAAAGTGGCCAAAAATATTATGCAACATACAGGTAATTGTCAGCTTATGACACAACTGAGCCCAACATTTATGTTGCTAAACAAGACAGTTGTTAAGTGAGCTTTCCCCCCTTCTATAACTTTTCTTGCCACAATTGTTAAGTGAATCACTGCAGGTCTTAAATTAGTAACATGATTGTTAAGTAAATCCGGAGCTTCCTCATTGACTTTGTTGTCAAAAAGTTGCAACAGGTAATCATATGACTCACTACACTGCAACTGTCATAAATATACAGGAATTGCCAAGTATCCAAATTTTGATCGTGTGACTATGGGGAATCCTAAAGATTTGCTATTTTCAGAATCAGAATATTCTTTTTTATTTTACAAAAAGTGTGATTGGACACACAAGGAATTTGTCTTTAATGCATAAGCTCTCAGTATATATACAAGCAGCAAAATGATACAAGCAACGTAAATCATATCATACAATCAACAAGTGATAGTTATAAGATAGGAGTAGATAAAAGGAAAGGTGAGAAGGATAATAGTAATACAGTCCTACTACATGATTAGATATCCTTAGGCCTAAGACAGTGATGTGGGAATTACATGTTTAACAGAATGACAGCATGAGGGGGAAAAACTGTCCTTGTGTCTAGTTGTTTTGGCATGCAATGCCCTGTAGCATCATCCTGAGGGAAGAAGTTTAAACAGTTTATGTCCAGGATGTGAGAGGACTATAGATGTTTTCTCAGTCCTCTTTGTGGCTCATGCAGTATACAGGTCCTCAATGGCCCTCAATGGAAGGCAAGCTGGTTGCAATTGTTTTTTTCCACAATCCTAGTCATCCATTAAAGTCTGTACTTGTCCTGTTTAATTGCTGTACCAAACCAGACAAATGATTCCCCTGTAGAATCAGCAGCTCCTTGGGCAGCCTGAGCTTATATTATATTATATTAATGAAGAAGTGTTCCAAAAGAGTTTCTCCTGCAAGCTGCATAATATTGTTGTGCACAGAAAACTCCAACTTGCAGGTCATATTCTTCACATGGAGAACAATCAAATCCCCAGGCTGCCAGTGAGATGATGCTCTCTTGATGTCAAAAGAACCCAAGAGAACATTCTTAAAATACATAGCAAACATTCGTGGAAGACTTAAAGACTCTAAGCATCAAATGGGAAGACGCTGAAGTACTTGTCCAAGACTGGAAATGCTAGAAATTCCTTGATGCCCAATATGCTATATAGCATGGGATGATCTAATGCTAATAAATGACTATTTGGATGCAGCAATGATTATGAAAATCAGACATAAGACACTTTTTTCAGTGATGTGTCATTTTGAATGGTCACTAAATGAATGTTGTAAATTGAAAACTATCTGCATTTGTTTCTGCGAGATGCATCAATTCAGAAAACTTGCTTAGATTCCCTTTCTCCCCATAACCTGCTACTTATCAGTGCTCAGAAGACCTAGCTGTTTTCAGAATAATTGAATGGTGTCAGTATATGAGAGTTCACGACTTGTAAGAGACATGGTAACCAATGAACAGGTATAGCAACAGATCAGCCAATGGGAGCTGTTTGGAAATTGAAACAGTGTTTGTTGGAGACAGCAAGGAGCCTGGGCATGGCATGGCTCAACTGTTCTGTATATGAGGTTCCCTTTGTCTGTATTAAAGCAACATGCTGTGCTGAGTTCTGAGCTGAAACTGAAATTGTAACTCCTCTCCTCTGCTTGTGTTTTGCTTGCTACTTCTCGCTATCACATTGGGAAAAAAACCTGTTTTTGGTATTGTATATTTACTTCATGTTATATTATATATAAAGAGAAGTTTCTTATATATAATGGAACCCTGCTGAATCAGTTACTTGTGTGTGCTTCTGAATGTGTTTGCTG
>JAEANM010004811.1:0-20324 GCA_017656035.1 Myanophis thanlyinensis
ATACATACACATATATTTTACTGGGCCATGGGGAATCTGCCACATCTTGGATCTTACATCAGGCAGTATGACCATGTCAGATTTGTCAGGGTGTTTTCATGCTTCTGTATGTTAAATGTTGGTGCACATGCATGCACATTTGTGTGTGTGAATGGCTCTGAGTTTCTGTGATAGGAATGCCTGATATGGAAGCCAAAACCAAAGTGAAAACCTTTTCTGTGAATATCTTGGAAACTCTGATGGCTGTTTATTCACTAGCTCCCTCTGCAGTGCATTGTTGGAAATTCAGCCCCCAAAACTATAAACATTTATGTCTTTTTAAAGTGGTCTTTCCCCTTACTCACCATCCTGATCTTGATCATGGAAACAGATCCACTGATTATTAATGATTACAAATGAAAAGAGTGAGGTTCACTAGTATAAAAGCTAAAATTAGCAGAGGTCAGCATTATTTTTTGAAGGAATTAAACCTTAGTTTTACATAGATTCATGCAACATTTTTTATTCCTGGGCTGCCAGATGGAAAACTAACAGAATTGGGGAACATTTGCTATGATTGTGCTGGCTGGACAAAATAAGAGTATGACCTTGGGATAGGCCAGGCAAGAATCCAAGCTGGCATATCCCAGAGAGAGTTATTGTGTGCAAATAATAATAATCTGATCTGGAAGTGCACCTGTGTGAGGTAGTGACTGATTACAAAAATGATAGAAATGAGCTGCCCCAATCTAGATTTTAGATAATGGATTCTTTTTTTTAATTCCTGTTTTCTGCTGCGATATTCAGATTTAGAAAAAACAATAGATTTATGGGCAGAGGGAACTAGTGATGCTTAGTTATGTTAGATCTTCTTTCCTTTACAAAGTTTAAGAGTACATTCCCTGACCCTTTTTGAAATCTTTATCTAACAAACGTAAATATTACAAACCATAGTTGCACTATAATTCCAGTCTTTTTTTAAGGAGTTTAACCTTTATTCAAGCCACAAAGTCAAGGGTTTAGCTCTGCTTTCCCAGTGATTACTCCCATGATGTTCTTTTTTTCCCCAAAATACTTCTTTCATCATCATCATTGCTCCATTGATTTCTCCTTGACCTGCTCCCCATGCATGTTGCTGATCAACATTTTCTTCTCTCTTTCTGTGTTTTGGCACAGTAGCTAATTGTTCACAAGGTTTCTAAAGCAAGTACCTTGATGGACAGTGCTGATGGAATTGGGCAGCCTATAAATAAAGACACGATGGCAGAAATTTTGGGACAAGTGTTAGAAGGAAGGATAGCCAAAATTGAGTTTCCAAAGATGTTGAATCTATGTACCTACTGCAGTAATGTTTCAAAGACAATAGCTTTGTGATTGTTAAGTCCAAGCTTGAAAACAGAAGTGGGGTCTTTGTGATGTTGTCTTTCATTGGCATGCCAAAAATCAAGGATTATAGACATAATCCAACATGTAGATATCCATAGGTTTCCTACTACTGAAGCTTTAATTGAAAGGTTTGTTTATTCATTTATTCCAGAAGTGAGCAAACCATGGTTCATGAAATGTATACATGTCCTAAGCCCCATTTTTGAGGCTCTTTAGAGCTTTTCTTCATGACTGTAATATTTGGCAGTAAAGTTGCATTTTGCATTCCTTTGTTAATTAGGAATAGTTTTAAAACAGATTCGGTATTTTTTTATTTTTTAAAAAGGGATCTCTTTCTTTCCAAGATGAGAAAAATTTTTTTTTTCCAAAGCTAATTTGAGGAGCTCATTGCATGAATGGGTACCTCCATTTTTTTAAAAAAATCAATGGAAGTTTTTCATATTCTTCAGAGTAGTGTCACTGCATTGTAGTAGTCTAAATACAATATAATTGAAATATTGGTAAATGTTATCAAAGTACACCAGTTCAGGAAAGTTTGTTTCTAATGCCGAAAGCATAGTCGTGTAAATGCACTCCTTGCCATCTGTACTACCTAAAGATCTACAGTTACCATTGAATGAGTTGCCATTGAATCTATGCCCAAGCCACAGATCTTTCGTGGATATGGATAGTATACCCACTTTTAATAAATGGAGTTCTTGTCCCATATCCAAGTAATCCAGTATTAGTGTTAAGGATTAACATACATTCTCTCACATATAACAGCTAATGATCTGAAAGTATAGTAGCACTATTATGGGAGGTAAATCTTTTTTTTAGTAGAGGCTCATTTCTTCTCTTTCTATTAATGAATAAGAAAGAGTCATCTGGAAATATCTATGCCATGTGTATAATTTGCAATCCTGCAGATTTTTCTAATTCATGCCTTCAACCTCAATCAGCATGTTTAGTAATGAGGGGTACTGGGAACATAATTCAGCAAACTATAAAGAACTTGATGTGTAGCAGTGCAACAGAGAATGAAAATGACATGAAAAGAGATTACAGACCTAAACTGTTTGAAATCTGCAGTAAATAAGATATCCTAATTTGTATCCATATTCATTTAGCATTATTCTTACTGTCCTTCACTGCCCTTAATTATTTTTTCTCACCATTTTTTCCGTTAGCCATTTCTTATTGTTATCTGTCACTCTGAGTAAGCCAGACCATTGGTGTCTCCAGCCACATTATCTGTATATCTTTCCTAAGTCCACCTACCTCTTCCCCATCCCAAACGCTCCTTACTCTGCCTGGAGAATTTCTCTTTATCCCTTTCTGTTATGTGTTTTTCAGATCTCTGAACTGGAGGCGAAGCTGCAGACTTTGAAAAATTCCAACACGACTTAAAAAAGAGAGAGAGAGAGAGCAGAAAAACATATAAACCAACCAGAGAAATTAATTCATCTTATTATTAACTATTATTACTATTATTCGCAAGGGACATCTTTAGAATTTTCTTCCACCCATGCCCAGTCTTTATTCTTCCTCATCCTGTGCCTCGTTCCCTTTATTTTACTGCAGGGGAAATACTGTAAAGCCCAGCACTGTCAGAAGAACTACTACAGCAAAAGTAGTAGATGACCTTGCCATCTGTTGAGTATGAGGCTGTGAAAGACCAGGTGGGGTGGTGAAATTCTAGATGGACTGCAGAGACACAACCCAGCTCTTGATGGTGATGAATCATTGTCAGTTTCTGTGTCTGGTGTGCGTCTTGTGTCAACTGGAGAAACAGATCATGGTGGGCGGGAAAGTGGTCATCTGTGTCCAGTGATGTATGTCTTCTGTCCCATCTGCCTGATGAGAATCTTTATGGATTGGGACTGATGCCCCATGTCTATACATTGACTTGTTGGCTCTTCAGTTGTGCAGGCAACTAGAACATAGAAAGACTCTGCTGGTTACAAATAAGACCAGCAGTTTTTATTTTGCTTCCTGAATCTTAATCTTTTGAGCTGGGTGGGGTGGAGGGTGGGACACTTGTCTAGCTTTGAGATGGGAAGATCTTTAATTTTCCATCCTTTGGACAACTTGAAATCCATTGTTCTCTATGTTTTGTGGTGGGAACTATACCTGTTTTCTAAAGAGTGAGCCAGCAGGAAGTTTTGCTGGCCATCTTTGGGACATCCCTGCTGACAACTGAAAAGACATCACAATTGACTTTTACATCAGGGAAGAAGTATCAGCCTATTTTTCTTTTCCTCATTACATTTTATTCATATTATTTTGGAAGATTCCTGGGAATCTACATTCTGGAGACTAACAAACTGGATTCTCTCAAAGGACTTGAGGGTTCAGGCGTAATTGCTGAGAGCAAATATATCAAGGCAGCTGTAGCCAGGAAATGAAGCCAGAAACTTTAGGAAAACATGGAACTGCCATTCTGTATTTGCATCTCCAAAGGCCACCAGTTTGTGTGCTGGATTCATCTCATCACTGTCAGCATCAGGGTTTGCTGGGGAAATTGGAATCTGGAACTAATTAGGAGCAAAACATGAAAACAAAGCCCTGGTGGTCAAAAGCAAAGTGTACAATGAATCTTGTCTTTTTAATTTAATGGTAAGGGTTATTGTGTTTTGTTTCCATTCATTACATCAGGTTTGAGGACCTGCACAGATCCTTTTAGTGCTGGGATTTAGAGTTCATCTCTCTTGTTGGCATACTGCTCTCCCTGGCAGTGACACAGTGTCATGTGTTGTTACCCTATCAATATCTTAACTTCAACACATTTCTTTTCTGATGGAACAGTTAGTGTAGACAGTAACCACAGGAAGGTCTGAAATGCTAAATACCTTAGCTACTGGGAGATCTTATCCCATAGCAGTTTTGAGCTACATCAGATGCTGGTGGGTTACAAAAGCTGTCCAAGGTGCCACAGGACTTCAACTTTTTTTGCCTCGTACCCCATTCCCTCTATTTAATGAAGCAAAGCGGAATGCTATTGTTGTTATTCTATGTTCCTGCATGCTTATGAATCATGAGCTAGGAAGCAATATTCCAAAAAACTATTCATTCAGAATCAAATATTACACGACAGAAAAGAGATTGCAAAAGAATATTTCCATGGAATAGCAAGTCCTTACAAGTACCACAAGTCTTGAAATCTTCTGTATTCCATCAGTTTCGTGGTCAGTTTATAAGATACGCAGTGTTGGTGTGAAGGAGCTTTGTAACTGGGACTAATGGCCAGTGTTTTATGCAGGGATAATATTAAAGAGAGTAAGGAAAAATAAGACTGTGTAGTGTAGCATGCTGAAACTCAAGAAGGATCTCCAAAAATGTTTTCTCTAATAATGGTCTTGGTTCATACAACATACCAAGCCATACTGTAGTTTGTTGGACGTTTACCATGTGCAAATCCAGCACAATTGAAGCTTAGTCAATAAATACAGTAAGCATACCACAGTGTACATGAAGTATGAAACCAGATGTGTTACTTTCTTAGACAGAATCTTTCTTGTTAGTTATTTAGACTCATTTGTGTGCCTGGATATTAGTTGAATGTTGTATTATTTAAATAATTTTTAAACATGCATCAATAATCAAGTCCCCGTATAAGATTTTGCATATAAAGTAAGTTCACGAGAGTTGAAAAATTTGAAAGTTCCTTCCCTTGCTGGTGTTCTCCATGGGTGAAGTTATAATTCACATGGTTCCAAGCCAGCCGATGACACCCAGAAGATACCAGGTTAGCAAAACATCCGGAAACAACTGTTCATGATTGTTTTATCTTCTTGTTTTAAAGTATATAATGTAAAAGGGAGGGGGGTATTAAATCATGCAATTTCTCTCATCCAATCACAGCATCACCTATTGGACCATACCAGGCTCATTCTGGTAATATTAAGTCTTTTGATAGTATTTTTAATAGCATTATTAGCTGTGCTCTCAGTTATTTAATATCTTCTATGAGAAGTGGCAGTAGAAGTATATTTTGTAAAGTCATTGCTGAAAAAGTAACTTTTTTGTCAAAAAGAACTGAGCTATGCCACTTCAAAAGCTTGGGATTAATTATTTTAAAATAGCATTTGTCAGGAAAAGTCTAGATGGTTTCCTTTAGAATTGTCATGGTCCTCATGTGCTCATGCATTTTTCAGTGTGAGGAAGAAAATCCCAGGATATTTCCTTCCTATAATTTGAGAGAGGTGGTCTTGGATTAATACTGCTGTGGGAAAAAATATACTGGTGATGAAAGAGATTGAATATCAGGGTCAGCAGTATAGAAGTTGGTTTATTTTGAAGGATGATGACGTCTTTCATTTATTTATCCAGAGTTCACCTAGAAATTTCCAGATCTCATAATGAGGACGTATAGTTTATTTGTGATAAAAATCATTCATTTTATCCTTCATAATTTGGAATTCAAAGGTTTGATGGGTGAAAACTGTTCAGATTCTGTTCAGAATAGAAATGTGTATTCAAGAAGATCACTTTCAAGAATTAGATTAATCTTTGCCTAGTTCCATGATCTGTTTATATACTCATATTGGTCAACCATTGACAATTTGGTGGGTTATTTTCCAAGTTTAATTTATACATGGAATGGGTATTCTATTCACATGCCATGATTTATGAACAAGGAACTTCAGCATGGCAAATATTTTGGATTCATTAATCAAAAATTAAAAACAGATGTCCAAGATTTTATCCTAGAAGTGGGGAATCAAAGGATTTGGGAAGGGGCGCTTTCCTATCTCCTCTACATAGAAAGGATCACATTGTAAATGTTCTACATATCTATCCTAAAACTCACTGTTCTTGAAACTAAAGGCATCATAATATATGTTCATGCACATATAACATGGGTAGTATGCATTTTAGTGCTCTGTGAATTGCTCAAAAGTTTATTGCAAGTCTAGTTCAGCCAATTTACAGCCCCAGTCCCTTTTACGTGTTATATTTGTTGCAGCACATTTTCCATCAACTGCTGGGGTGATAATGGAGTTGGTTGTCTGACGCTTAAAGGATCCAGGTTTGGTAGGAACTTACATGTGTATGATTGAGTGATGTCATTCAAAATAACCCGTCCTATACTATGTTCTCTTTATGCATACAGATGGAAGAAGTTGCAGAAATAGCCACAACAGGAGAAATTGTGCCATTCTCCTAATAACATGGGAATTCCCATACATACAAAATGAAAACCATGGAAAGTAGCTCGAAAAGACTCCTTCATCTCCATACTGAATTACAGCAGATTAAATAGATCTGCATCCAGCAAGATAGTATAAGAGATACACAAAACACTCTAACTGGATGAAAGGTGGACAGGGAACTCTAATCTTCTGAAAAGCAGATCAGATTTAAAAGAAAACATCTTAAATTTAATCTCACAAGTATAAATGAATATGTATATAATATATATATGTATGTATGTATGTACGTACGTATTGTTCCTGGTTTTGTATTCCAATTGTCCTACCATCTGGTCATATAAATAGCAAGATTTTGTTTCCAACCCTGTTTTAGTTTTTCAAACATTGCAGGGGAGGAACTTGCATGAATGCACTTGGCTGACGTAGCTAAAAATGTTCTTCAAGAGAATCCTTAACAGAAGAGCAAGAGGAAATTTTTGTATAGATAGGTGGATAGGATGTAACCCATTGATGAGGATTCAGATATAAAATCCTCTTTTCATCGTGATGTTGGCCTTTTTTCTTCTCTGTTTCTTGAACAAAAACTATTTAATCCATTACCCAACAAGATAGCCAGGCATGGAAAGGTGGCGTGACATGCATTTTTACGGTGTCTGCAATGTATGCATACAAATGGATAACTGGTCCAGAAATTCATACACTGAGAGATACTAACATGATTTGAAGATGGGATTGTATAACTTCCATTAAATTCCATTAATGCCTTTTATAGACCTCACTTTTGGATTGCAGAAGAAATGAGTTGTGAAAATATCAAGGCAGATTAATGTTATAAGAGTCAAATGAAAGTAGGAGTAGCTTAGAAAGGGGAGTTGCACTTCCTTTAAAAATTGTTCTGCATCTCAGAATCACTGTTGGGACACAGCAGTAATACAGTGATGTTTCTAGGTAAAGTGGGATTGTAATGTTCACCCCCCTCTGGGGAAATTGGGAATAGATTTATTGTTGATTTTAAAGCAAAACAGCTTCTTTAAGCCTATCAGATTTCATAAATAGCTATTTACTTTTTAAAATGCAAACAAAAATATTTTTTTTAACTATAATTCAACAATTTGCTACAGAAATTTGTCAACTGAAGGGGGCTTCAGGAAGTGCAAATAAAAAAAAATGCAAGGCTACATGTGACTTCATGGGCCAGAAATTTCCTATCCTGTGCAATTGGACAATCTAAGGGCAAGTGAAGGGGGGGTATATTGAATTCAGAATTGAGCTATGTGATTCACTTAACTCTTTTAAATTTTGCCTTGATGTATTCATGGAGATGCCACATCACTGGGTTTGAAAATGTTTGGTTGGGACTCAAAAAGCATGCCTTCAAGTAGAACAAAAGTACCACATCAGAAAGCCACAATAAAAGAATGAGGTTACCAAAATTGGAGATAAAAAGTGTAAACAAGCATGAAATGTACTGGATTTTTAACCCTTCCTTCATTACTTTGTAAATAGTTCAAAGTGGTGAATGTACATAATACTCCTTCCTCCTCTTTTTCCCTACAACCTTTGGGTTGGGCTGAGAGAGAGTGAGAGAGAGAGAGAGACACTCTGGTCCAAGGTCATCCAGCTATCTTTCATGCCTAAAACAGAATTGGAACTCAGAATCTCCTGAATTCTACGCCGGTACCTCAATCACTACACCAAACTCTCTCCCTTTTAAAAAATGAATTTGGGTTTAACTACAGGTTTGCCTGTGAAAAAGCAGTTTGCCACTTGTGTTTCAAAGCTGGTGCCCTGCAAAATAGTATTGTGAAAGTTTACTTGATGTTCTCTATGCTTGGTTGTTTCCTTGCTAGTCACTAGCATTGATGATGTTACCTAGTTTGGGTAATGAAACATTTGCAAGTAAACAACAAAGTTCAGAGAACACCAAGGATCCCTCATTTCAATCCTGAGCTACACATATTCTCCTTTGAATTAGTATTGCAAATGTATATTTCCAAGGCTTGACTGATTCATCATTAAAAACGAAGTGTTTGACTTGATATTGGAAGACTTGAAGGCTACACTTAATCTAATGTGTATATTAATAAAAGCTAATCAACCTGTCCTTTTGATAGCAAACTCTGGTACTGTTGCTAATGGCTGTGTAGTGAAATGGTGGTTGACAAGATGAGGAAACCAGTCATTTTAGAAGAAGCATGGTGTTAGATTAGTGTGAGGAAACAGCCCAATAAGGCTGGGGCTATGCTTCATCCTTATTGGGCTAAAAAAACTTATATGAGTAAGAATGGAATAGAGCATGGTTACCTAGCAGGAATGTTACCAAATTACAACATTCACTTGCAGCTTTTCTTGTAGTGATGATAATATTACAACTACAGCTATATGTGATTCATTCTCCTGAGATAAATGATACAGGTAGTCCTTGACTTATTACCATTCATTTAGCAACTGTTGCACTGAAAAAAGTGACTTACAACCAATCCTGGCACTTATTGTTGTAGCATCCCCACGGTCATCTGAACAAAATTCAGCTGCTTATCAAACAGCATGTATATACTATGGCTTTAATGTCCAGGGGTCACATGATCACCATTTGTGACCTTCACAGCGAGCTCTGATAAGCAAAGTCGTGTGGGAAACCTGATTCACTTAGTGTTTGTGTGACTCACTTTGCTCAATATGGGGGAAGGTCATAAAATGAAGGGCAACTCATCCGCCACTTTGCTTAATAACAAAAATTCTGTGCCAATTAACAGCTACAAGTTAAGAACTACCTGTAAACGAACAATTTAGATGATTGTTGGAGATGAGTTGCTAAAAATAAAGGAAGACACATCATATGAAGAAAAATAGAAGACAAGTACAAATCTGTTGACCCATACAAAATTCTACATAAGTGTGCAAATTTCTTTCTTAGGGTAAATAGATAATTTTGTATGTAAGCAAGCCACTTGCTAAATTAGGAGTGTGGTGCTCATTGAAATCTTGACTACAGTTCCTATAATTCTTTGTCATTAGTCATACTAGTCGTTGGGAATGCTACAGACTCAAATCAATTGTGATTTAGTCAGTAATTTAGTACCAGAGACTTGCTGTACCAGGCTGTTGATTAATAGCACCACATCTTTGAAGCATGTATACTAAAAAATAAAACTCAATGAACGCTTTATAATGTGTTCCCACTTTAATAGTGCAGTCTTGGTGGCTTCACTAATTACATTAGTTCGGGGAAAGAGTGCATCTTGTCTTAATGAATCCTAATCTTTAGAAACACATTTGCCAGTCAAATTTAATTTCTGGTACATTTTGAAAGCTAGGACTTTAGGTGCAGGATACCGCAGAACTCAAAAGGATTTTCACCACCTCTTCATTACAAACAAATTGCAGAATGATCGTTCCCCAATTTCTTTTCTTTTTCTTCAATAAAGAGAAATAGATACTACAGTGAGATTGAATTTAGATCAATCATCAGGACTGACCCAAATTCGACCTCATGTCATTATCCTGGGGCACATATATTTGCTTCTATTTGTGAGATATTACAGTATTTGGATTATGGACATGCAGCCCTGCTTTAAAGTGAATCAGAATATAGGCCCCTTTTAATAAATACAATCTCTTGTCTCCCCAAAGGTGAAGAACCTTTCTTAAGCTTAACTAGGTCAGTTGATGAAATTATTGTAAGTCTATCCACCTTTTTTCATCATATCTTGGTAAAGAAATTGGGAGAAGAATCTATTTCTTATAAACATAGAAAACTGACAGCAAAAAAAAAAAAAAAGACCTAGTGGCCCATCAAGTCTGCCCTTTGAGTTTTTTTCTTTTTAATGTATATTTATTTTTTTACTTTATTTTATTTTTAAATTTTTGGTCAGGTGATGGGCAAATGTTTATCCCAAGCATGTTTCAGTCAATTACTGATGACTGACCCACTACCTCCACTGAAAATTGGTTACAAGCTTCCACTACTTTCTATTAATTTCTTTTCTGAAGATGAAAATTTGACATAATTTGAAATATTTTTTCTTGGAAAATCAATACATAAATAGATCTAGTAACTACGTTACCATTATCTCTTAACAGCACATCCATACTGACTGAGGAAGATAAGGGTTCAAGATCTGGATTAATTTATCCTGAGGAATTCAGGAACTAGTGAAAAAAAGCCCTATATTTCACACTGCACAAACAAATTCTCAGAAAGTTTGGTCAGCTTCAGGAATATATTTAGAATTTGTCTACACGCAGTATTAAAGCAACTTTGCTATTGATGCACTATGGATGCTTTCCAAAGCATGGTTCCAAACAAACTGAACAGAATTCAACCGCTTCTCCCATTCCATTTTAAATGTCTTCAGTCAGAACTGAAGAAGCTTCTTGGTTGAGAAGCAAAATATATTCAAGGAAAAAACAAAGTCCGATTGCCTTTTGAAAAAAAAGCATTTTGGGGACATTCCATTTTAATTATGCTATTCCTGGAAATAAGGGAAGCCACACCTAAGGTAAAATAAGTTATGTAATAAGGGGACTTCAACCATTACTGCAGGATTAGGGAAGGAGTTGGGTGGTCATTTGAGCTGGTCTCCCTGATCAAAGTAGGAATTTAGAGTTATTGCATTCCCAACAAATAGCTGCAATGTCCTATCTCAGTTGAATGATCTCCATCAAGGAGATCATCTTGAGACCATCTCAAATAGCTTCAAATTCCAATAGCAATTTTGGAAAATTACCCAAGTCAACACCTCTAAAAGTAAACAAAAGGTACGTCTGAGAAAATAACATATAGGCACTGATCAGATGTGCAAGAGCTGCATCAAAAACTGATTTAAACAACTAGTATCATGGCGCTCAACTTGATATTGCAGACCACATGATCCCAAATCCTTTAGGGCAGCCCAAAATTTCTGCTAAACAAAAAATATTAACTGATAGAAAGGTAAATTTATTAACTAGTCTTATTCATTCAATTTATATACTTGTTCAACTCAAATCAGTGACTCTGGGTGATGAACAATCATAAAAACAAAAGAAAAGAAATGAAAAGCTAATAACAGATGAGATATTATAAACTATATAATCAAGACACAGCGTCCCTCACACACTCAAGATCCTAGGCCAAGGCATGTGCCTAGATTTTTAGGATGAAAGGGGGAAGAATCTGCTATAGCAGAAAAAATGCACTTCCTGGTCTTCATCAGCCGATGTTCCTTTCTGAAAAAAAAAAAAATCACCATTTCTTAAATGAATAGGAAATACTTAACAGCAAAGCATTAGCCTCAAGCATAGTCTGTAATTAGAACAATACCCCTGGGTTTCAAGTAGGCCATACAGGCAATCTTAAAAACTTAAGTGTAGTTCTGTGCTTTATTCCTCTTCTAGTACATAAAGTGTTTTGTGATTGATCAAATGCAACATGGCAAACATTTAGTGGCAACCATTTAATATGGATAGGATAGTTCTGGAAGCTGAAGTCCACCCATCTTAAGACTGTCAAGGTTGAGAAATACTGATTTAATGAAATTAATCACAACATGCCTTCATAACTCCAAATATGCACATTGCCACAAAAAGGCTGGGAAATCTTGACTTATGATACACACATATCTAATTGGATAGACATTTATCAGCAGTTTTTTTTTAATTACTTTCTAAATGAGCAGGGAGTTGGATTTTATTGCTTCAATGTTATTGTTTGTTTATCTAGAGCTATTTATCTGTGAGCAACAGTGCTTCCTTGTATGCTATGATTAGCTATCCTAGAAAATATAGGCTTATTGCATTATCAAATGGTCTTATCTATTTGGATATCCAGTTATAATGGAGATTTGAATATACATAGGAAAGACCCTGTTATTGATATCCAATTCGAATCCTGTTGATGACCATATCTGTAATATGTGCAATGTCTTTTTAATGTTAATTATCTCTACATTTCAGTGTCATTAAAAATCTTTGCAAGAAATATAGTTTCATAAAACTATAAAACTCTGATATACAGTATGACTTTAAAAAAATGAATAATTTTGATCTGTTAGCACTCACCATACAATTTTTAAAAAAATGAAATAGCTGTATTCTACTATGTAATAAAATGACTATAAATTACTAACAAGTTCAACTTCTGTTGGCCTGAGGACTGCATCTATTCTAAAAACAGTCAGGGCTACAATTCGTTTTGGGAATAGGCTTCATAAGGGCTGAAATAGGCAATATATGTACATTTTAAAGCAACCTTTGGTCAACTAATCTTCCCAAACATAAAAGTATAGCAAAAAAAAACCCAAGCTTTTAATCATCCATTCAAGGGGAAAGGTACAAAGGGAATGATTTTGGCTACATAATCCCCCCCCCCCATCACTTCTACTACCCAGTTACACTATTTATGCCATAAACAATGGCTCAACTGTATTAAAAGAAAATTATGTTAAACAAAAATAAAGCATTGTTTTTAAATTACACTCATTAAGTCATAGTGACTGGGCAACCACCTTTTGGAGAAGTAGTCTTTCTCTCTTTTTAATCCTATTTTATAAATTCAACCAAGTTAGCTGAATAAAATTTCTGGAGCTGTCCATTCAGCACCAAGTTCTTTGCCTCTTCTGAAAAAAAGTCCTGCTATCATCTCAAAATAACCATTTTTTAAATCCCTTTGAGCCAATTCTTATAACATGGATTTGGAAAGATGAGTTAAATACCTGGCTGGAGAAGTTTATATCACTATCTCTTTCAACTGAGATGGGAAAAGGAGAAAATGATTCCAGGAGAGGATAAACTGAGGGAATAATTTTCCTACAAAGGAGGAGGAGTTTTAAGAGATATGTTAATCTAAAGGACTATTATCATATGCAGTTTTATTTCTGAATTGCTTAGATTCATACCTAATTGTTTAGAGATGCCAAACAGAGGTTGAACCGAATTTAATGCAAAACAGCAATTTTGCAAACTAGCAATTTTGCTCATGTCAAACTAGTGTTACTGTACTGAGAATTTGAAGTACATTTGTGCATCTATTTTATTCCACACCTTAGATGTCCAAATCCTATTATTATTCACAAAAATGTATAATTCTTTAACTGATGTTGGCCTTTATATATATTGAACTTAGAACTTAATGAACTTAAGTCATAATGAATGGGCATAGGCTATGTGTGGGTCTAAGCAGAATGTCCTTTTTAAATTGAGAGATGTAAATTGCTGTTGTTTTTTAAAATATATATGCTGCTTAAGAGCCAGCCAAGCAGTATGACTCATGCAACATACAATACAGCATACAATAAAAATAAACTTCAACCAAAAGAGCACCATCATTTGTCCCAAAGGTGCTTTTTCAGGAGACAACTAGACTTACTTTATTTTTATTTGAAGATGTTTCACTTCTCATCCAAGAAGCTTCTTCAGCTGTGACAGGATAGTGGGGAACGGAAGGATTTATATTTATATTCTTTGTAGATCATTTGTATTCTTTTAGAGATTCTTGAAGCACTTGGAAGTTTATCTGTGTCCTCAGAATCACCATTCTCCACTATCCTGTCAGAGCTGAAGATGCTTCTTGGATGAGAAGCAAAACATCTTCAAAAAAAAAAACTAGAAAGTCCAGTTGCCTCCTGAAAAATGGGACAACCATGACCTGGATGACTGAGAATCCCTACAAACACCATCATTTAAAAATTCTAATTCTGAGGACAAAGCTGGGTCTTAGTAGTTTTTCTAAAGACCACATAAGTTGATACACATGGACTACACACATCTGGAGTTAACAATAAAAATGTTGGCTTTACTAATAACAGAATAGACTCTTAGAATATACAGCCATGATTTATTCAACTAACCTTACATACTTTTAAAATACCTGGTAACATGAAGAGATTGTATATTAAACTAAAATCCTTCCTTCTTCTCAGGATGAGAGACTGCATAGATCTCTGCTCCATTTTATAAGAATAAATAGTTTGTTCATGAGAACTGAACAGAAATTGGTAGAAACTTTGCAACATCTAGCCAATCCCAGTTTAATGTCATATGAAAAGTGTATAATGGTTGCTATGGTCCAGAGTTGCTAGTTAGTTTCCTCCAGAACTATTTTTTTTTTAATTTCCAGACTTCCTAATAATCATGGTGAATAGGCTGCCTGGGAATTTTGGAGAATATAGTTCTCATAATTCTGAAAGCACCTAATTGGAGAAGGCCACTGTAGAGGTCGGGCCATGGCGTTGCTTTCCAAAACTAGGGCATTTCAAGTGGATATCAAACTAATGGATATCAATTATAATAGGGAGGAAAAAAACTGGGCACTACAGATGTCCTTGAATTTCCAATAATACTGGCCATAAAAAGGTGAGGAATTTTGGCAAGTGCAGTTTAGCAACAGATAGAGGGCCTCGAGTTCCCAGTGCACATTTTGGAAATTCTAAGTGACAATAGCTTCAAGACGTCACTAAATAGCAGCTCAGGGTCATTCATTAGATGTGAGTTGGTGAATAACATTCAGCAGAGAAGAGAAGGCATATTTCAAACATTTATCTTCTACTTGTAACTTGAACAACAGAACTGGAAACCAGAGGGTCTATTTCATTCATGCACACAGAATAACAGAATAATAGAGTTGGATGGGACCTTGCTCAGAAAACCTGCTGTGCCATTGCTCAAGAAACCCTATACCATTTCAGACCAATACATTGGGCATTTGTTCTCTACCTGCAACTACTGGGCATTTAACAATATCTGAACTTGGGAACTCACTTTAAATGATGTGTTTGTGCATAGATTCTGTTATATTCAAAATCTGCAGACCATTCACAAGGGAGGCTCATCACATGTGATGATGTCATCATCAGGTGACAAAAAGCCCTGGTGTAAACTAGCCTGAAACTCCAGCTCATGTGTTTATGATATATAAAAACAGTGATGCTGAGATTCTGAGAAGAAAATAGATTGAGATTAGTAGTCAAGCAAAGCCCACTTCTCTGCAAAAATCTCACCTGACAAATAATTCTGAAGAACTTGAAAGCTAGCAAAAATTTCCCTGCCACTTGTGTCAAGACTTTATCTTATGGGAGGGGGGGACCTCTGGAATCCATCAAGAATTGCAGATTTTGCAGCGTCTTTCTGCCACTTATCCCACCTCATCCTCCCCGCCCCTTCCACATCCATACCAATCTGTTTGCTCATTACCCTTTCCGGCCTCCTGGAGGGACGCCTGATACCATCAGATCAGATCCAGGCCTCCTGGGAAGTAGAGAAGCCAGGCAGGCAGCCTGCCCTAGCGAAAAGCTTCAAGGATCTCGGAAAAGCAACACCACACTTTTATCTTCTTCCTGCTTCAGTCTCCTGGCTAAGCTGCTTCCAGCTTTCAATTAATCTCCACCTCCAATACCCTACACCACCCATAGCCTCAGTTTGATTATTTTAGAGCTGATTTTATTTTATTGTTTTTCTTTTTGGTTTGGGTTGTTTTTCTCCCTGCCTCCCCCCTTTTTAAATCAGCACCGCAAAGCTGCAAGCTCCACCTCCACAGAGGAAGACAGCTAGGATCTGGATATTTTCCTCCTCTCCTCTCTTGCTTTACTCTTCTTTTGCTTGATGGCTTTGGTTTTGGATGTAGACATTGCAGGGAGACCATAACGAGCAGAACTGGTGGTGAAGGACTCAGAGAGACGATGGGCAGAAGAGAGGAAGACTCAGAAACTGCAGTCATGAGATCCACAGATCTCTAGGTTTTTGAAGATGTCTTGGTGCCTCAGGTAAGCCACGCATCTGTGTTTCCCACCCCTTCCCTCTTGTGTTTATATGTTAGTGTCAGTGCTGCAATAAATTTCAGACACTTTTGTAGCTGAGAAAAGGCCTGGGGATAGAGAGGAGGAGGACAATATCACCAATGAATTACAGGTCTTTGGTGATGTTTCCTCCAGTCAACTATTCCAGTCATCCTTGTGTTTTGGTTTTCTTGTGTTGAAGCTGAGCTGTTGCCTTGTAGTTATTTGTGGTCTTATGTTAAAGGTTTCTTTCCACCCCCTGTTTCTTTCTGGAAAGGAGAATTACAGAGATTCCTAGAAGTCTTAATAGGAAAAGAGAAGGAAACTGATCTACTGGAGGGGTTTTCAAAGCAAATCAACAAATGGATAATAATCAGGATTCACTTGTTATTATGAAGCAAAGGCAAAGCTGGGGACAAGCTAGTACTTTGCTACATTTGAAAACCTCCACCCTTTGCAGACTGGTGTGTTATGATTTGGCATTCTATCAATCACTCTTACTATAAAGTTTCTTGTCAATTTTAGTAACCCAGTTATATTTGCTATCTTGTGGAAAATAAACTTCTGTTCAAATGTAGATAATATTTTGAACACCAATGACTTACTTCTCTTTGACACAGTCTCAGTTTTCTTTCTCTGCTCAGCTGTAATGTGCTGTCTTCACTGCAGGGGGTGATTGTATTATAGGGGGCTTAATCAGCAGGAAGCCCACTGAAAGCCCAATAGAGTACTTTCCTACTCCTTAGTAAATGTATTTAGTTTTGCATTGCTTACTAAATGAAACCCCCAGCTGTGCTCCCAAACCACCGGTTGGTGGGTGGAATTCCATCTCTTCCAACAGTCAGTTAATTCTCTCCCCACCACTACCCTATCCCCATGAATTGGGAAAGAGATGATGCAGTGAGTGCAGTGCTCCATGTGGATTGGGGTGGGGGAGAGAACCTGGTTTGGAAGTGTAGAGTAGCTTTCTGGCATTTGCCTCTTCTCACTCTGCTCTGCAAGGCTGTTGTGAACTCAGGAGCAGAAAGATCTCCACAGAAGCTGAGCTGTTTCTTGGACAGCATCTTGCACTCTTTTGCAAAGAAGACATGGACCAAGCTGATAGGTCTGATGCTGCTATACATGAGGGAGGGAAGAGGGAGTGCAAAGCTAGGCCTCCGTGTGCTGCTGGCCTATTTGTGTCTTTTCTGGCAAGTTTTCTAAAGGAGGGGTTTGTCCTACATTTCCTTTTACTGAATTGTCTTCCTTTTCTGAACTTCCTCTCTTTGTTTTGCTACAAATGTCCCCAAAGCATTTTCTTCCCTGGTTTGTCTTTTCTTCTTCTTGCTTCTTTCACTCTCTAGTGATGCCAGATGCCTGGGAGTTTTGAAAACACTGAAGGCAGGAGATTATCAAAAATGTGTTGTATGTTTGTGGGGGAACCTACCAGGCCATCCTGTTTCTAACTCATACTGAAATGGACTTTGGTGGTGGATACATGTGGTAGGTAGCAAGAGTGTCTGGATGAAGCCCCAATGTAGGAGATAACAACATTTCTAGAAACGGGGCAATATCCCATGCACATATATTCACTTAACATCAGCTTTGCTGGCTGAGGAATTCTGGGAGTTGAAGTCCAAACATCTTAACGTTGCCAAGGTTAAGAAACACTGTTCTATAGGAAAGTTCTCTGCAGAGAAAGCTTCCTCTCTCTCATACATACAAACACAAAATTTTACTGGCAACTGCAGTAAACATAAATATGAGTATACAAGGAGCAAGTACTTCTAAGAGAGCATCTCTTACTCCATTTTGAGATCCAAAAGTGGTTTCTCTTTGGAAGAATGCACTTGGGAATGCCATGTAGATTTCAGCCTTTTTCTTTCCTGGCTCTGACAAAGCTCGTAAGGCTTTATGGATGCCTTATGACAATATCCCCTTTCCTCTGTTTATTTGCTTTCCATCTTCTTCCCAAAACCCTGCCCTCTCTTTCCTGCCCAGGAGATTTCATCTAGTTTCTCCCACAGGCAGGCCTAAGCAGTGGCTGACGTGCTGCCCAGATATGTGGGATTCCCTCCTCCTTTATATTCATTTGATCTCCAGCGTCCCCATCAGGCTAAGGAAACACACAAAGCTTTTGTGTCAGAGAGAGGGGTGTGGTCAGATATGGAAAACTGGCCAGCAGGTTAGCTTGGCTGATGTTAACTGTTCTTTGATGGAGTGGAGAGGCCTATCAAGCCACAGTGTCATGCAAGGACTAAATGCACGTACAGTACAGAATGAATTTCCACCCTCCCCTACAAGAAAGGAATCAGTGAGAGGTTCACAGCTTTAAGATTGGTATGTTCTGTCTTCTTTATTAATATGTTCCAGTACTATTTGCCTTCCTTTGCCCCCCCCCCAACCCCCAGTCCACATAGAAGCAGCATATGGGGTGGGGACGGGTAGGGATGGGTGAGAAATGAAGGGCTGACTTATTTAGATACCTAAATCAAGGCATTTTCAGAATGTCTGGAGAGCTTTTTGATTTTTGTATGGTTTAATTCTACCCTTGGCTGGTTTCCCTTTGACTTTTTATCTCACGCTGCTGTTGCTTTTACCCTATCCAAGTTACTAAGCTGATTTAGTAAGTTCCTCATTGTTATTTATATTTTATGTTTTCAGTATGGCTGTACCCCGCAAAGATTTCTATGAAAACTGTACTTGGGAATTATTCTCTATTGGTTTCTAAGTTTTGGTTTGGTACTAGAGTTTTCAGGAAACTTTAAAAAAAAAAATTAATGTTAATCTTTCCCAGTGACTAAGTTTTTTTTTAATGTTGTACAGTAATGCCACTTTGTTATAAATAATATAAGGATTTTTACAATGAAAATGTAGGCTTGAAATATTGTAAAATAAGTAACTAGATTATTTGACAGCCTATTACAAAAAATCACTACTAAACAAAGCATATAATACAGATTCTCTCTCTCTCTCTCTCTCTCACACACACACACACACACTAATCCTTTAAAACTGATAACAAAGAATTCCTATAATTGTTTACAAGACAATTCAGTGAAAAATCACGCTACTAGTCAGGCACCCCTTGGGCAGGTGGAAATTGACAGTAAACTTCAGCAAGTATGCATAAAAAGGTGTATTTAAGGTGTATAAAAGGTATATTTCACATATATCTTTTAAACTATAGGCTACCCACTCTTGCTGTATTTGAATCTTTCTTTTGTTTAAACAGTAGCTTAAAGAAAAAAAATACCCTAAAAATAGAGAACAGCCTATTGCAAGTGCCTTTCAATGATCAGTTTCTAGGCTGAAGCTTCTTGATGGGCAAACTATTGATTATCTGTTACATTTATGTCTTTCTGTATCCTGTTTTCAGGGACATGTGAGGCCACCGTGCATCCCAGAGTTGGAGTGTTTACAGCCTCAAGGTCAAATACAGTCTTATGGGATTTTTTTTAAAATTTTTTGGCTAGAAATGGTATTCTTGTACTCATACATAAAGCCCTTTTATTGTCAGTCTGTCCAAAGGAGCTACGAACAAGTAAAATGCATCTAATACAAATTTTATGCTGCTGCCTAGCAAACTTTAAAAAAAACTGTAACATTTTGGCAATAGTTTTATTTTAATTTATTTTTCAGTGTTAAGAAACAAATTTCATTCACAAATGTAGGAGAAGTAATCATTAATATGGCATTACATACGTTGGTCTATTACAACAGATAAGCAGAATTCCTGATAAGTTTCCAATTGCTCATTCTCTGCTTGGCTGGGTCACCTGAATAATTTATAGAGGAAGAGAAGTGGGGGAAGGAGAAGGGGGATCTTTGGTGCTCTCTAAACTTGGTTGTTTTCTTGCAGACGTCTCATGGCTCAACTATAGAACATGATCAGTGTACTGATACTGTTCCCTAGTTTGGTCATGAAACATCTGCAAGAAAACAACCAAGCTCATATAACACCAAGGATCCCACAAGAAATCAATGTCCCCACCAATAACAGAACAGAACAAAACAGAATAGAACAGAATAACAGAGTTGGAAGGGACCTTGGAGGTCTTCTAGTCCAACCCCCTGCTTAGGCAGGAAACCC
>JAEANM010004812.1:0-20323 GCA_017656035.1 Myanophis thanlyinensis
CTATCTATCTATCATCTGTCTACCAGTCACCCAGCCAGTCAGCCAACATTAAAGATAGGCAAGCCCTTTTCTGAGAAGCAGTAGAATATGTTGAAATGAATACATTGAAATGAGTACCTTTCAAATATCACTATTAAAAAGTTCTTTAAAAAAATTCCCAGAAAATACCCATAAAAATGGAATAAACCTGAAACCCACTTTTTGGTTTTTTAAAAAAATAAAAAGTTATTTATAAATAACTTCTGAAATGTAAAAAAAGTAGATGTTGGCATAATTATTAATATAAGCATTACAGATACAGAGATATAATATTAACAATGGCTGATCTTACCGTGTTTCCCTGAAAATAACACACAACTGGAAAACAAACCCTAGCATGATTTTTTCAGGATGCTCGTAACATACTAGTCCTACCCAAAATAAACCCCAGTTAAGATCATCAGCCAGACAGATGCATTTAGTACCTGAAAATAAGACCTAACCAGTACATAAGATCTAATGCATCTTTTGGATCAAAAATTAATATAAGACCCAGTCTTATTTTTGGGGAATAGAGTAGTCATATTTTTAAATTGGGAAGTCAGTAGTCATATTTTTAAATTGGGAAGTCACCAACACTATGTTGAAGATACCAGCTTAAATAGCTGAACTCTGGACTGAAAGGTAGATGTGTTGAAGGTGGTATACATCAAGGTCTCATCTTTGGACCTGAAGATTATGAGAGTCTGTATAGAAAAAATATATGCTCAGTTCTGCAACATGGATGTAGGTTCAGTGGAAGACAACATAGACCATTATTCCATCTCTAATTCTGGAAGGGGACACATTCCCTGGACAGTTTGTAATTGGATTCCTTCAGAATTCACAATACCTTCTTGAACAGTATGTGACAGCTATGACTAGCAGATCCTATATTGTACACAACTCCATCTTGTGGAGCAGTTGCAATCATTTTGGGATCAGGAACCCTGTTGACTATCAGTTATGCCTTGATCATCTTTTGATTAGACTACTACAATTCACTCTACAAGAAGACCACCCATAAACTACAGCTGGTCCAGAATGCAGCAGCAGAAGTAGTTACTCTGTGGTGGTTGTTATTGCTGTCTATATCCCTCCTGATGCTCATGTTAACACAGTACTCTCCAAGCTATATAATGTCATCATAAGGCAGCAGCAAACTCATCCTGAGGGTGCTTTTGTTGTGGCTGGGGACTTCAACCAAGCCTGTCTAAAGTCTGTCCTCCCTAAGTTTGTGCAGTATGTGCAATGCCCCACCAGAGGGAAGAACACTTTAGACCATGTGTATTCAAACCTAAAACAGGCATGTGTATTCAAACCTCCCCCACCTGGGCAAGTCTGACCATCTCTCTCTGCTGCTATGCCCAAAGTACATCCCCCTCAGAAAAAGAATACAGCCAGTCAGGAAAACTGTCAAAATCTGGCCAGAGGGGGCACTCAGCCAGCTGCAAGACTGCTTTGAAACCTCTGCCCAAATGTTCAAACTGCAAGAATACACTGACACAGTACTTTCATGTAACAAAGCATGCACAGATAATGTAACAGTGGATTACATTATTTACATCTGGATATCAGCAGAGGTACGGTTACTTCTGAGAGCCCAGAATTCCACCTTCAAGGCAGGTGACAGAGATAAATACAATGAGGCCAGGGCAAATCTAAGGAGAGACATCAAGGCAACTAAACAGAAATATAAACAAAAGGTGGAGAACCACCTAGCAATCAACAACCTGAGTCAGGTGTGGCAGGGGCTGCAGCCCCTAGTCAATTACAAGGGCAATACAATGGAAACAGTCAACATTGATGCCTCACTGGTGGAAGAGCTGAACACCTTCTTTACTTGCTATGAGGTAGAGAGACTAGACCCTGCAGCACCAGCCCATTGGCCCTCCAATCTCCAGCCACTCATCCTGCATGAACATCAGGTGAGAGCTGCATTGAAGGCCGTGAATCCCAACAATTCCACAGGTCCAGATGGAGTGCTGGGGAAAGTGATAAAAACTTGCGCTGACCAACTAACAGGGGTCCTAACAAGATTTTCAATATCTCCCTGCAAACTGCCAGTCTACCAACATGTTTGAAAGCAGCATTATCATCCTGGTTCCAAAGAAAACAGCCATACTCATCACACTGACATTTGTAGTGATAAATTACTTTGAGAAATTGGTTCTCCAACACCTCAAGTCATGCCTCCCATCAAATTTCAACCAACAAAAATTTGCCTAGAGAGAAAACAGGTTGAAAGTTTGCAGACGATACCACTGTACTGGGCCTCATCACAGAATACAGGAAAGAAATCCAGAAGCTAACTACAGTCCATGGTGCTCAGAAAACAATGTGCACCTTAGCACCAGCAAGACAAGGAGATGGTACTGAACTTCCAGAAACAGAGAGGAACCTGCCCCTCTCTCTACCAAGGGAGGCTATGTGGAGAGGGTTTCCTCCTTCAAATTCCTGGGAGTGCACCTCAGCCAGGACCTTACCTGGGAAAGTAACATGTTTCAGGTGACCAGGAAGGCCCAACAGAGACTATATTTCCTAAGAGTCTTATGGAAAAACCAGGTGGCACAGCAGCTGATGACTTCTTTCTACCAGTCAACAATAGAAAACGTCCTCACATACTGTGTCATGGTATGGTACACTGGCCTAACAACTGCAGACAAGAAAGCACTACAGAGAGTAATGAGCTCAGCACAAAAAATCATGGGCTGTCCCCACTGGAGGAAATCTCCAGGTCCTGCTGTCTCAACAGAATGAGAAAAATCCTCAGGGTTGACTGTCACCCTGGACAGCACTTCTTCATACTTCTACCATCGGGCAAGAGATATAGAAGCATAGCCACCTGGACAAATAGGCTGAAAAATAGCTTCTATCCATGAGGCATCAGACTTCTAAATGCCACATAACATTTTATTGTGGCTAACGTTTTGGGAACTTAGTCGTCCCCTTCACCAGAGCAGATAAAATGAAGTTCATTGTTGGCTAGTTGACATTTTCTTACTGCTTGCCTAGTTTCGTATGTATAGATTGGCTACCTCTCCCAATGTCCTCTTTTGTGTGTCCTAATTGGTTGCTCAATATCTGTATGTGGAAATGTGTGCCTAGCCCAGGTATTTCCTGGGGTTAGGGATTTGTTGATAAATCTGGAGATGTATTCTGTATTTGAATGTATTCTGTGTTTCTGTGCTTTGTGTGACTGTACCGATGGAGGCTCATTCAGTTTGGCTGCACAATGTTGTCCATTGACAATAAAGGATTTAATTGAATTGAGTTACTGGCATTTTTTTATTGTCTGAATCACACAACTACTGCAAAAGTGGTAACTGGTTACCATTTGGCTTCTGGGTGGAATATAAGTTATTGGCTGTCACCTTTAAAGCCCTATCAGTCTCATGATCTGGATTCCTTTTCCCAGCCAGTATGTAATAATATCTGGTAATTTGGGGGAGAGGATTCTGTTTTTAGTCCCATTCTTGAGGAATATTATCATGGGAGACCATAAGAGAATGTGTTTTCTTTTGCTACCTTTTTTCTTTTAGAATAGGCATTCATCCAATATTACATGAATACTGACTCTGTTGATATTCAGAAAGCTGCTAAGATTTTCCTATGATCTGTTAAGAAAAGCCTTCAGAGTTTGATAATATGGAAGAGGAAAGGGACTTTCCTGCAGAAAGTGACACGTGCTATATCTGGTCTTCCTTAGTATGTCAACAGATAGGAAGGATTATTGTTGCTAGTGGTGTTGGGTTGGTGGTATGTTTGCTTTGCTGTTGTTTAATGTTTGAAAGCTTTTTAGAATTAAGTGGTATGTACAGTAAATCAACCCTGACTACTCTTTAGAAGGCCAGATCCTGAAGATGAAACTCAAATACTTTGAGAAGGAAGAACTCACTGGAGACGAGCCTAACGCTGGGAACAATTGAGGGCAAAAGAAGAAGGGGACAGCAGGGAAAGAGGTAGCTGGATGGAGTCACAGAAGCAGTCGGCGTGAGCTTAAATGGACTCTGGGAGATGGTAGAGGACAGGAAGGCCTGGAGGAACATTGTCCATGGGGTCGCAATGGGTCGGATATGAGTAAAAATATAAGCAGAGAGTAAGCAATAGATGGCAATGGACATCCAAACTGTAACAGGTAAAAGGCTGGTTAGAGGAAATCACAGGGTGTGATGGGGGAGGAGTTGAGGAAACTTCAATGCATTCCAATTCATATAGCCATGTGATAACCTGCCATGGATCAGGTGACCTGGAAGAACCAATTAACAGTTACTGAGAACAATATTTTTTTTTTGGGGGGGGGGGAAGCCATCTGCACCTTGCTCTGTTCACCAAGTTCCTAGCTGTCAGCCATCCCCTCTTCATCTTGCTTGCCTCCACCCTAAACAAGCCTATGAGCGTAAGGCTAATGGGCTTTACGCCTCACAGCTTTCCATGAAGAAAACTTTTTTCAGTGTAACTAGTAGGGAAAAAGTCTCATGGATATTGCTAATAAAGTGGAGCAGGGAAATCACCTCACCAAAAATAAGCAGCACCCCAAGAGCTACTATATTCTTAGCAAATGCCTTTTTCCTGCTTTATCTCACAGGAGGCAAGGCTAAAGCAGAACTAAAGGCAGCTCTGTTGTTGTACTTGCTGAATAAAACAAAGGAAATCATTTGTAGATGACTTGCCAAGTCAAGTCTAAACATTTGTTCTAACTGGCAATGTGTCGTGAGTCAGGCCTCATGCAGGTATAATCCAACCCATTGCAAACTGAGATTAGATGCCCATATATGGAAAAGAGGGATTTTTAAAAATGTTACGAGTGTTGCCAAATGTGCCTGCAAAATTAAGGGCAGATTCATTTTAAATGCCAGGAGGAGCTGCTATCAGCCTTATGCTCATATGTGTCCTGCAAGATGGAATTTATTATGTTCATTCAGAAGATAATATCAGTGGGAGAGACAGAGACAGGGAGGGGATTTCTTTTACATACTGCTCTGAGAAAAAGGGCTTAGAAGTCAAACTCTATTTTGAAATGGAAGAACATTTAAACAAAAGGAAACTAATTTGCAATAACCTTTTAAAATGGCATTTCCAGCCATGCCATTATATAGAAGTCAATTTTTAAAAGCTAAAATATACTTCTATTAGCACTTTATATTTTACTACTGTTTTTAGGAATCCTTCCTTCCTTCCAATTTATTAACCCCACTGGTGCTGTCAGGTACAAAAAATCAGATCCATGCATCGTAAAGGTTCAAATTAACCAATTTATTGCTAAAAGCTTACGCACTAGAATCTTCTCATGTAACAGTCAGCACCTGGTTACAACATGGTCAACAACATTCAAGGGGAGGGTTGGGCTTAGTTCATTTGTGACTATGTAATAACTCTAAACAGATGCCTCTTTTAACTCTTCCTCCTGACTCTGCCAGTCTTTCTTCTACAGGTGCTGATCTTTTAGAAATCTACTGACTGGAGTATATGGCAATATAATTCCAGACAAATAACAGATGTGAGGTCAAAAACGATGAGTCACAGTTTGTGGGATTTTCTTTGGAGTTATAGCATTGCTGTGGAGGCATCCTGCACACATCTTTATCTGCTATGTATCAACTGTTGTGTGTGTATGTGTTTTATTGTGCTTACTTGAACAGTGCTGTCTGGTTCATCTGTTTCTATGCAATATTTCATTGTAGGCAAACACCTTCTCTCCAATTGGAACACCATCTCCTTTCTGCTAAAGTTTCTGTTTCTGCCCTACATGGCAATTGTTTTCTACAAGTTCACCAAATCTACAAATATTATCAGTTCAGGTATTCAGGAAGTGTATTTGTAGAAAAATTATGGACACAGAAATGGACATTGATGGAGTGCAAAAGTTAAATGAGGATCCCATGAATTTATTTGATGGTCAAATTGATTATTGATTGCCACTTTCCCTTTATAGCCCATGCCACAGGATTAAAAAAAAAATGGGGATAAGAATCAGGGGGAATCCATAATTTGTGTCTACCTCACGGTTCAACAATCAATCTCATGGAAGAGAACCATCTCAATCATTTCCCCTCCCCCCACAAGTATTACATGCGATTTGATTGACCTGGAGGTGTTGAAATATGTGATTTGGATAAACCAAAGTATGATGGAGAACAGCATGAATTCAAAGACTCTTGGTTTTTAAGTTGAAAGGATTCAAGGAAGAGGGCCCTTCAAACTGAACATTATAATATAGGTAGAACCAGAGGTGAGATTCAACCAGTACACACCTATTCGCTAAAACCGGTTAACTTTTTGAGCAGTTCAGAGAACTGCTGGTTCAGCTGGTCATTAGGGCAGATAACTGGTTGTTAAATTATTTGAATTCCATCACTGGATAAAGTGGATAAAGATAAAAGGTGTTATTGGATTCCAGTTGCTAAAAATGCCATAAAATGGGGGTTGGAACACAGAAACATAGGCAACTACAAATTCTCAAATCTTTTCTATACCTTGGGATGTTTCTATATATGGGATGTGAAAATAGAAACAGAATATCCTCCTGATTTATGTTAAAAACAAGCAAGAGGGGTGCCATTGGAGATTGTTAGCATTTTTATTAGTTATGGAACCTTTTGCTTTGAGGTTCATTTCTCCTCCTCTACTATATTTTCTATTAAGCATGTTAATATATGACTGAATGGAACCTGGTTATAAGCCCATAATATATAAGCCTTTTACCACTATTCCTATTGCATCATTCCTGGAAAGAACTGAGGTTTGTATCACTGGTTCTCCTCATCTTTGGCCATGCTTGTCTTCATAAAAACCCTGCACAATAGTTTAGACTGAGAGATAATTATTGGCCTGATGTCAGTTTCATGAGTAAGCTCAGATATGAACCCAGTTCTTTCCCAGTCCTGGTGTAATTGCTAAGTTTTTGTTTTGGGGTTTTTAAAAGATCCTAATGCTCAGATAGTCTTTTAATAGAATCATGGATCTAGTCAACAGCACAACAGCTTTTAAAATCTAAACAAGAAAAAGTGAACTTTGCTCACACAGGACAGCTGTTTTATGTAAAGAGTCCTGCAGCTGGGATGACTAACTTTAAATGCTGGGAAGATGTAGAATTCTTAACCCAAACTTAAATGGGCGAGAGGGAGGTGAAAGGGAACATAGCCCATAATGGTGAGAGATAACAGGTGGAAGCCTTATTTTGCCATTGTGCCTTAAGGGTAAAATCTGGCAGGCAGAAGTCGCTTCAGAACAAAAGCCATGGCATCTGCTATTCACTGCACTTCTCCAGTCCATCTCTATTTTTTCAGCATCACTGACAACATTTTGACAGCAGGATGTTACAGCGTTTTCATTTTTCATTCTCTCAGAACTTTCAGATACTTAAATGAAGCTTTGGGGCTGAAGCCCCCTTTCTGTTTCCTCACAACAATAATTGATGTTGAAAAGTGCAGTTTCCACTGCACTGAAGTGTGGCAAGTACATGCCTGATCCATGAGAACAAAACCAGAAAGGGTAATACTTTCATTAGGACCAACCACACACACAAAGCATTTGGGCTTTCCAGTTTTCCAGAAGTTATTCCCTTCTCACGTGGAGGAGTTATCTGATTCATCAGATGCAAGCTTTGTCAGTGGTTTCACTGCTGGGACAAGAAGGTTTTCCTGAGACAGGAGACCTATACTTGAACAAATAGTGAGCAAACCTTTTGGAGATGGTAACAGATCAGGCTATGTCCAGAACTCTCTCTACCTTGGACTTCCCAAACACCAAATACATCAACAGTTGTGATTGAGAAATATGTAAATTTTAATTACATTAACAATTCTACTACTGCTTTCCCACAGCTGCTCTTGTGGTTTGAAATGCCTGTGGAATAGGATAATTGATACAAGAAAAATAGCAACACAAGAAGAAAATGAGGAGCAACTACAATGATAATATTTTTGCAGAATCCTGAAGGGAGAGTATAGTCTATGGGTATATTAGAAATGTTGAGAATACATAGACCTTGAGCATTATTGCTCAATTCTGCTGTAGTGGGTTTAGCCTTGGTAAGAGTACTTCTGATCAACCTCTCTAGGCTTTACCTTCAACCAGCTACTATCTGCATTTTCCATGAAGGCTTCTGGGGTCCATAGGGAACTCAGGGAGTCATGGAAATAAAAAAGAATGCTGTTTTTCCTTGCAGCATGACAGCTTTTCACTGAATTTTGTTGAAAACGTAGGACTGCTATATCTGGATTGCAAACATCCAGAAAAGCAACAGAGGGCAGCAAAACAAGACAGTCTAATGCCCTCTACGATCACGTAGACTTTTGCGAGCCAGAAATGGTAACGCCATGAAAATTAGGGCAGTCAGACAGAATGGGGCACTTGGAAAATTCCAGGTGTGAAAATTATGAGCAAGCTGGTGCCTACAGGCAAAGTTCCAGCTGTAGTGTGTGTGTTCATTGAGCACAAGTGAAATCACACACTTAAATACACTCAACATCCATTCCAGCACTGCACGACACACGAACAGTTAATATCTGACTTTTCTCATTGTCTTTGAAAAAACAGCAACCACAAACCCTCAGTATTACTTATTCAACAAAAAAAAAAAGCACAAAAGCTTTGTGAATACAGTTCCCTTCTGCCCTGGGTACCAGCTTTAAGCTTTGCAACTTGCTTAAGATTAACAAAGCTGGTTGAAATTTAGCTACGGTTTAAAAGGGTTTAGCCTGAATTGAAACAGCTCCCTGTGTCTGCAGACATAGAATGGCCTATTGTGGACATTTACTCCATCTTCTTTTGACTCCACCCAGACTCTCTTGTGCCGTCTGGAATGTGACCTTAAGGCTGAGAATCCTTCTCCATCAGGAACAAGCAAAACCATTTTAGCCTATTTTATTTGAAATGGGGGGGAGCATGGTGTTACCCAGAGACTTGCATTATACATACAGCTGCTTATATGAGCTATAAAGGATAATTTTCTTGTATTAACGTCATAAATTTTGTCGAGCCAGTGAGGCTTCCCACTGCATAATAGCTTAATTTTTCATTCTAATAATAACTGGCTGCCAGCTGAAATGAATGGGTGAAAAAACAAACATTTCTGTTCCATGACATGATCTATGACAGATGTACAGATTTTGGAGGCCCTCCGGCAGGGTATCCTAACCTGTCTGCTCTTGACCCAATCACACCCACCCCCAAAAGGGGAATTGACATCAAGATAAGAGAGTAAACTGTGAAAGAACTTCAAGAATAAGTAAAAATCCTCATCCTCTAGCTAAATTGTAATTGGCAATCAGCTTGATTTAAAACTACACTAAATATCCAGACATTTTTAAAGTGCCTTCAGCTTATGTGTGTAAATAAAAGAATGAAAACATTCCCTTCCTTGTTGTTTTGCATAGTGCCTTGTTGTAATGCATAATGTGGGTGCCAGAAATAATAGCCCAAAATTCCAAAAATACCCAGAGGTGTCTAAACATATATGAATGTGCATCATATATTTTTGGGGTAGGTCTTGGGTGAGAATGTTGCCCTTTTTGTGGTTACAATTTTAAACATTTGTAATTCAAAACTTTTCATGGTGTTGGAGATGGCTTCAGCATTACAGAAGTCAATCATTATGATTCTCTCCAAAAAGACTGCCCTATTACAGTATGGCCTAAAAATCAAAGCCCACGGTTTCCAAACCATGACCAAAACACAGAAACCATCAGCTCAAAGGAAGAGAAATGCAAACAAAACTGCAGATTTGCTGGAAACAAATGGATTTTAAAATGACTTCTAGATTATTGCAAACATCTGCATCAGGATTTGTTAATTTTTTTAAAGCGGATACACAGATTCTATGAACTATAGAAAATGTACTATGAGTCTAATATCACAGTTTCTTCCTATAGATACCTGCCAAATGAGTTTTTAACCAACCCCTGCCTCCCAGTACACAGGAATTTCATGCCACAAAACTCACCCATACATAGTTGTGTCCCAATAATTAGAGGCTAGCAAATCAGCTTTTTTGTGTTGTGACATACATATACAGTATATACCTGCCTTCTTCTACTTTCCCTAGCAGATATCTGTGGTCATATGTTAAGCTCTAGCATTCAGTTCCTTGAAAGAGATTCATTGCCATAAAAAAAAAATCACACCACACAGAGATGTAGATGCCTGGGAAAAGGATTCTAAACTACAGATAAATCCTTCATTTTGGAATTCTGATTGCTGATCACTTTGATTGCAACAACTGAGTGCCAGAGGGGGTGCAATGATAAAACATTTGATTACAGTCAGAGACCCAGGTTCAAATCTACCTTCAATGGCATCACTGGTCACTTTGAATTATTCATCAGTCAAATGTAATTCACAAAGATGCTGTTGGTGGTGGGAATGGAGCAAGCAGTATTACATATGCCGTTACATGAAAGGCAGTATATGACTTAGACGGGATTTTTCATATTTATTTGTTTTATTAGTTCACTTCCAAAATATATTTCATTTTCCATGAAATGAAATAGGTGATATTCATGAGTTTCTGGTTAATATTCATTAGGATGGGAAAGATTATTTTTCACTACACCATCATGTAAGATTCCATGAGTTTCCAATTATGATAAATTATGAACTTTTTCCCCTACTCGGGATGTAACTAATAAACTAGCCATGAAGCCATGGTTTCAGATATGAATTCTGAAATTCTGAGCGAGAATGAGACACTTTTTGCCTTTGAATTAAGCTTGCCTCTTGGTGATTAAATGGAAAAAGAAATGCTATCTTGCCCTGTATCTAATAACCCCAAGTAGCTTTTCTAAAGACAAGCCCATAATCTCTTTGACACCTGGAACCATTGTCTACTTTCCTCTCTTTTGATGAGTATGATCAATTTTTGCTAACCTATCATCTGCTTGTACCATACACTGCAAATGTACCCCAAAATACGATCTACTCAGCTTGATTTTCACACGTGCACCCAATATAAGTTCTAACCCACAAAATAAGCCCTAATTAAGACTTTGCCCACCCCAGGGTGCACAGGTAAAAAATAAGCTAGGGTAGGGATGGGGAGGGGGGGTGGAGCTGCCCTAATACTTACATTTGGTTAGTTGGAGCCAGGTCTCATACACTTCGGCCCATTTCTTCTGCATCCAGTAAGCCTTTCCTGAAGGCCTCTGTAGTCAATAGCAGAGCTCTGGATCGATCCAGAGCTCTGTTACCAGCTGTAGAGGCCTTTCCTAAAGGTTTTTCCTGAAGGCCTCTGCAGCTGATAACAGAGCTCCGGATAGATCTGGAGCTCTGTTGTTGGCAGAAGAAGCTTTTAGGAAAGCCTTGCTGGACCTGCCAGCTGAAGAAGTTCCTGAAGGCCTCTGACAGCAAAAAGGAGACAGGGAACAATGCAGACAAATGAGGCAAGCCAATGGATGACACCGCCCTTGAAAATAAGACCTGGTGCCTTTTTTGGTGGGAAAAATATAAGACAGGGTCTTATTTTTGAGGAAACACAGTATGAGTTTATGCTTGTAGGTCATTGCCTTAAGATAGCAGTCATTCTATTGATTGGTTAGTTTTTTCCTGCAGTCCATGATACTCCTAGTATTCATCACCAGATCCATAATTTGAAACCTTCTTCTTTTCATCTTTCTTGATGAAACCTGCATGTTACTTTTAAATACTTTTATCTTGTTTGTTAAAGAACTATAGTAATCTTACATGGCTTAGTTTAAATTTGCATTGCCTTCCTCCCTAGAATTAATTTCATCTTTACATTAACAGCACATTGTCCATCTTTATTCATGAGTCTAACAAATCAAAATTATCTATCACCTTCTCTTCTTCACTATCAACGGTGAATTAATACAGCCTGCTGGATGACATTACCCCTTTCTTCTTAATACTTAACATTAAGCAAGATTTTTCAGTTTACAATTTTGTTTTGATATTGAGGCTTTCTAAGTCTTCTTTGCTTCTAGATAACGAAGTGCTGACATCTGCATCAATTGTCAGTGTTTTATCTTCCCATTTTGATTCTCCTTATCATTTCTACTATTTTATACTGCATCTGCTCTATATGTTAAAACAAACAAATATGGAGATATCATGCATCCTTGTTTCATTCTCTTTCATATGCTGCACCTCTCCGTTTTTCCAGTGTCAACTTTCATTTCAGTTTATTGTTCACTGTAAAACTTCCTAAGGAGAATATTCAGATGTTGTGGTACACTCATTGTACTTAATATATGCTATGTTCTGGTATGAGATTTGCAATCAAAAACCATGTGTATTTAATAATAGTAAAAATAAACTTCATTCTTATATCCTTCTGATCTCTCCATTATTTATCTTATGTTAACTTGTGTCTGTTTGTTTTTTTCTGAAAACTCTTGGTTTGGTATTATACCTTTATTTTTTCACTGTAAGGTCTTGAGTAAACTTTGCTTATGTGAACTTAAGTTGGTTAAAGGGCAATTCCTTTCTATCTCCCTTCTTCAGGATGGATATATGCAAGCAGTCTTTTCCAATTCCTAGGTCACAAAGTTGTTGTTCCATATTTCTTGACACAGCTGTTAGTGTTTTAGCTGCCTCTTCCCTTGCAGTTTGATATAGTTCAATTAGTACCCCATCTACTGTATGTCTGTTTCTGTACAGCTGATATACTGCTTCTCTGACTCATTTGGTCTTTCTCTTTACAATCAGGTCAACCTAATTTGCCTTTATTGTATCTCTCCCATAATTACACTTGGGTAATCCTACCTAACCTATATATTTTTCTCTGATTTTTCTGATCTCCATAAAAAAAAAAAAAACCATTCAGCTTCCTTTTCTTGGTGTTTTTTTTTTCCTCTGGACAATCTTGGTTGAGATAACTTTCTTTGTCTTTTCTTGCATGTTGTTGAAACTCTGAAATCACTTCATATGCCTTCTTCTTGTTACTCAAAGTTTCACCCTCAATCTTTCTCTGACCACCATGTTAACGTATTCTGAAAGGAACTTTCAGAATCTTTACATTTTGAAATTTTAGATTTCTATCACTGTTGTTATTAGAGATTTACAACATCTAATATCTTTTCTCATATCACTGAAGAGTTTCTGGAGTAGATTGATCTTGAATGTGTTTTTAAGGTCAAATATTGCTGGCACTCTTACTCTCTTTAATTTTAAGTTGATAACAATAATTCATGATCTCTTCCACCGTCTGCACCTGGATGTTTCTTGGATACTGGGCTGCCTTTCTTCATTTCTGTTTCATATTATGTAGCTGATTTGATTCTGATGTACATCTGGTGATGTGCATCAGTAGCATTTGCTTTATTGTACTTGAAACAGATTTCAGCATGAGCAAATAATTCTCTTTGCAAACCCTATGAATTTATCTCTTACATTATTGCATGTATTCAATCCAAATTTTCATGTAATTCCAGATGGTTCAATTTCTTTAACTTTTCCATTCCAGTCACTCTTTAGTTCTCCTGCACCATCTCTTGATGTTGCCTTTAAAATCTCTAGCCATTTGTCATAACATTGTTTAATGTATTCCACTATTGTATCTGTTGTGGGTGTAGTACAGCTCAGTAATATTAATAGCTATGTTCCTATGGTTTATAGTTTTATAGCTGAGTGTAGAGTATACTTAGTATAATATATATTTTGCAATAGATTGTCCTTTTTCGTTCGTTCGTTTGTTTAAATTATCAATGATATGTAATTCACTCAATCTGTTCTGGTTTACAAATTACATAATTTATTTCTAAAACAAAGTCTATATCAGGATATATCTGTTAGGATGTACTTTTAACCATCTTGTTGAATTTGACTTTATCTCCAAGAGGTGGGACAATAGCATTATTCCAAATTTTGTAAAAAAAAAAACTAAAACCACTATCTTCAAACCATTGGAACAAAAATAATGCTATATTCCTATTAACCAATCTGGTGACTTCAGCAGCAAAGAATGATTTTTTTCCCCAAAAGAACAAGGTGGGTTGTTGAAATGATATTCCATAATTAAGAATTGAGTCCATTTAGATTGTTTAGTGTATGTATAAACAAACTTTTCAAAAGGCAGACTGCGTGCTTATTTATTGACCTGAAGGTGGCCTTTGGTTCTGTTAATTGAGATCTGCTGTGGATAAAATTAGATAACAGCAACCTGGACAAAAGAAAACCTCTGTATCTGATTCAAGCATTATATTTAAACATATAACTAAATATTGAACTGACCCCAGTTGTGATTTTAAGTAAATCTACATTCAAATAAGGGATATATTCTTGCCTCTTGTTTGTTTACCTTTTAGGCTACAAAGCTTTTAAGCTTTTCAGATAAATCAGGAATGAGATGAGATGTATTAATGTCCTATCTGCACAGAAAACAATTGGTCACGGGCTTCAGAATAAGTGTTAGCTTGGTTACTTTGTGTTTTTATTCTAAGCAATTTTGACTTGGCAAGGAGTAAGAGGAGAGCCAGAATTTGCTATGGAGAAGGGGAACAAAATCTTTCTATGTATAAATAGTTGGGGTATTTAAATTATACTGTGTTTAAATTTTGCTTACACATGTGCAGAACCATGCACACTGGGTAGAATCTATTTAGCGCACTTATACAACTGTTTATTGTGCGGTGGGAAGAAAGTAAATTAACCAAGAAATGTGTAATGTAACAACTGCAAACTCATAGCTAACTTGGGGAAGAGAGAAACAAGGTACAATTAATGCTACTGCCTCTTTCCACTGTCTTGGATTAGCTCCTGCTTGAACTGAGATCTCCAGGAACTCTTAAGAGAACCCCATCTGCCTTTTCTCTTTCTAATGACTAAAGGGGTTTGCTTGGCCAGCAATGATATGTGAGAATGTTCCATCAGCTGGCTATTATGTCTTCATTATATTTGCTCTTTGGTTACCTTTGGTTTTGGAATTAGAAAATCATTCCAATTAGTTTGAATATGTTCAGAGCCTTCTTGAGTGCTTAGGCTTGCCTAACAGACTCGCTTTGCAAATGGAACGACGCATAGAGGCTTGTTGTTTTTTGTGCGTGTGCGTGTGTGTGTTTAATGGAATCACCTCAATGGTTTTAAATCACTCCACAATGTGCAAAGTAATTTAAAATTACTGGAGTGCTTCCAATTTTTATGAGTCCTTGAATTTGGAAGTGACTCAGGGTCTTTGGGGCATGTGCAGTGCACTGTGACTTACAATTACTAAACCCTTGTGTTTTTCAATCACCAGAACCAACTGAGCTTATCACAAAAGAAAAGCAAGGGGGGGGAGCAGAGGAGAAATTTCGTTTTAAACACGTTGTATACAACATCCTAACAGTTGTACTAAGATATCAGTGAGCTTCTAATCCAATAAAACCTCATTGTTTTTATTTGACTTGTCCTGAGTATAGTTTTGCCTGGACCCAGTCCTAAGTAAACCCAGCCATTTAGAAAGAAGCAGACCCCATTTTCTTAGATTTGTCTATATAGCCACCTATACTTTTGACAATTATTTTATTAAATAATGTAATGATTGAGGTGTGGATTAACGAGCTCTTCAATTGCTACATTAGAAAGAACCTCACAAAGTTCAAATCATGAAATACGGAACTACAATTCTTATCAACTGTGGATTAATTTTATATTTTATCTCAATAATAACAGGCTATATAATATAATATATTTTAGAAATATGGTAAATGTGTATGTGTATAATACCTGTCTCTTTTCTTACATTTTAGTAGATGTGTTGTGTTTCCTATATCTTGGTTTTTTTCCAGGCATCAACAATTTTACTTATTTAGATACTTGTAGCTCAGGGTTGACATGAGGGGTTCTTGGTGTTTTGTTGCAGATGTTGCAGGTAACATCATCAGTGTTAGTTAGGGTAATGAAACGTCTACCAAAAAACAAGCAAGCTTAGAGAGCACCAAGGACCCCTTATTTTATTCTATCTTGTGTAAATAAAGTTAGAATAAAATAGCTTCTCCCCTATATGAAAGAAATACAATTTGGGGCTCTCTTATTTTTGATCGGTAGTCATGAATGTCTGTGGGGGAGCAAGAGGAACACATTATAAATCATGCATTATGATGCTGTATCCAAGTATGTAAGAAGCACTATTTGTGTAATTTGGACAAAATCTTGGCTTGTTGCACGCAATTCTAGTGACAGTTCTGTGAAGTATTATCTGGGGGAAATCTTCCATTTTCACACACTCGCACAAATTGGAGAGAAGAGAAAATCACTAGTTTAGCACAAGTGTATTTCAGGGAGGAGATAAGGATTATATTAATATTTTAGAAGGTAAGTAAAAGTCCTCTTAACAGAAAAGTCTTCCTTCTTCCTCTTTGTGTTGACCTCAGCATTTCCATAGGCAAGGGTTGGATTGTAATAAAACTTAATTTTTCTTTAATGACATTATTACATCACTATGTCTCCAAAATGTCTGTAAAGGACAATTAAATAATTAAATATTTCACCCCTTTGACCCTGATGTAGGAATATATGGAACAATTTTTGAATCAACAATTGTTATTGTAGAAGGGAAAGAAATTTAATGCTTTTCTGATAACTTCTACAGACCATAACCAGTTACCAGAATTTCTAAAAGATACCCTTTCTCTGGCTTAGGAAGAATAAATGATACTCCAGAAGTCTTTCCTGTATAACAGATGAAATAAAGGTAAATTCAGTCATGCCTTTCAATTCACTTGCTTAATAAGGCTGTTCTATTCTTTTTCCAGTCCTATTTACTCAAATCCATACTGACCTTCAGTTGAATTCTGCTCCCAGTTCTGTGGAATATCATAGATAAACTATTAAGGAAATTATAAATTTTGGGGGGTTTATTTATCTTCACCGAAAGTAGAAAAATATGTTCTTGTACAGTTGGGGATAATAGCCATCATACGTATATCTAAACAAACAGCAATTAGTTGAGGGCCAAATTCTACATTTATGATAAAACTTGTCTTCTAATTTCTCTCCTTGAACAAATTGCTATCTCATCTGCTGGATACTAAGTTCTTTAATGATGATTTAAGTTCACCTTTTCACTATGAGGGTGATTTTTTACCATCACTAGGCAGACTCTCTGGTTGTCCATGATTATGGAATCTGCTGGAAAGCTGATTGTACAACAATTGTCTAGATATTTTGAATCTTTGCTGGAAATGTGAACAACATGAAGGGATGTTTTACCATATTTGGTGAACATGTAAAACAAAAAAAATTGGGATATAAATACATGAATTAATTCAGATGATTTTAAAGGTTAAAGTAAAACTGAAACAAACTTTTCTTTGACAAATGCAGCAAGATGCTCAAAAATGGAAAGGTTTGATGCTATCTACAACAGAGGACTAGTAGTCATCATGATGGAACTTGATGACTAAATTAACTGTTTTGATTAGAGGGAAAAAACAATATCTACATTTATGGTCAACTGAAAACCCCATACAAACCTTTGCATAAAAGAAACAATGAGCTTATGATTTGCGGTTTAGTGATTTAGAAAAAAATGGATAACAGAAAAAAATGAAGGGTATTTTGTAATCATAGAAAGATAAATTGCTGGTTGTAGAAACTTTCTATTTTTTTCTTTTCGATTCTTTTTTTCTGCACATTTGCTTTTCTTCCCCTGTCTCTCTTTCTTTATTATTTCTGCTCTTTATTAGTTTCTGTTTGTTTCTAAGTCTTTTGTAAAACTTTACAAAAGAATTATACAAAAGAAAAAAGAAAACAACCACAGACAGGACACATGTGCGTATTCTTAGGCTGCCTCCTAACTAAAATAAGCACACGAATGTAGAGAATGTTCTTCTTGTTTACAAGATTTAATTGAAAAAATTATATATAATGAGAATTTCTCTAACATTCTGTTCCCTTTGAAAGAAATCCCAAAAGAATGTTACCTTCCATTAGATTGAAAGCAACTGGTTGGGAAAGTGGCAGAAGGAATGACTGGTATAGCACTCATAGACAAACCTTTTGAAAATGCAGACATGATCACAAGACAGTTAACATATTTTCAGAGAATCAGAACAGCTAGAGCTGCTGTTCAAAGTTCCAGAAGAAATTGCTCTCTGGTTTTTCAATGTAAGAGCTTTGGTGTGGAAGTATGGAAAACATTTTTAGGGATCATGGCTTCCTTTTAATCATAATCAAAGTGCATAGTTTATTACTATTGTGGTTTTTTTTTAAAACTTAAACAGAAGTTTGAGTCTCATTTCTGAAGAGATACAAGATGGGCTTCCAATTTTTCCAAGAATGCCAATTATTACACAATTATAGAGTTTTAAATTAATTTCATTTCATTAGGTTTCATTTATTATTTTGTAAATTAGTAACCTGTATTCATCTTGATTAGTAGATCTTCCAGTATTAGTCCAGATTTATCATTTCAACATTGCTGGCCAAAGAATCACTTGTTGGTTCACCTCCCAAATTATTTAAACCAAATGAACCACCCAAAGAGCCAAGTAATTTCCTGGGAATGTGGATTGTAGGTAGTATTATTAGAACATCTCCAGGGTAATGTCATTTGACCTGGTACTTTCCAGTTGTGTTGGGCTACAGTTCTCAGAATTTCCATGCTTTCTTTAGATTCCAAGAGATAGCAATAGCACATAGACTTATATACTGCTTCATAGTGATCTACAGCCCTCTCTAAGCAGTTGACAGAATCAGCATATTGTCTCCCACAATCTGGGTCCTCATTTTACTGACCTTAGAAGGATGGAAGACTGAGTCAAGTTGAATTGGTCAGGATTGAATTCCTGAAATGAGCAGTGAGTTAACCTAATGAAGCTTCTTCACTTTTAGAAGGTATCAAGTTGAGAGAGTTTGGTCTTGGCTCTATCCTTTCTTTCGAATGCTATATTAAGGCCTGGCTACCACAGGAATTACCCAAGCAAGTGAAAAGGCAACTTCTTAGCATCGTGTATCAGCAATCTGCAAAGGAAATGGAAAAAAATATATTGTATAGTGCTTGTTAAATATTTGATACTCACTGTCCTGGTAATGGAACTGGATTCAAAGATCATTTTCCATCTGTAGCAACAAGGAGCCTGTTCTTAAAAGCAACGGAGCTTTGGTTTAACAAATAAGCTAATCAATGAACAAGCTGAATTTGTTTGGAGGGGGGGTAAATCACCCATGCTTTAATTTTAAAAAATACAGTTTGCCCATTCTGGTTTCCTGCCCTCAACTGGGCCAATAAAACTTTCAATATAGTTAATGCTGTTTAGCTAAACAGATCCGACAAATGCACCATTTAGATTGAAAGAAAAGTTTCCATTAGTGACTGGAAAGCCTGCTCAGCTAGTAATTTTCTGCAAAGCCAGCACCATATACTAGAAGCAGAAGGAGACATTGGAATATACACTGCTTGGCTCAAATATGATAATCCCTACTATGTCTTTTCCCGTTAGAGTCATAGTTTCTAGTAACTGCTGCAGGTATTCAGGAGGCAAGGAGACATATAGGAAATGGGTCATATAGACTTTGGCCAGAGACATGCCAAGTATTTATTATTATTACCTGCTGGTTAGTTTTTTAAAATGTTACTCAGCCATCTTCCATGAAAAGAATCCAGGGCAGCGGAGAACAGTGTGAATAAAGTTATTCATACAAACATTGCAGGAGAGTTTAAATTAAAAGGAAAACAAAAAACCCACCCTGACAAAGTTCTGATAAAATAAAAGAGCAGGAAATGAAGGGAGTTAGAGAAACATCAAGAGAAGCACAGCATTTAAAGGAAAAAAAAAAAAAACCCTACTTGCTTGGATAAATATGATGGTCTTCACCGGGCGCCAAAATATTATATCATCATCCCTCAGGAGAAGCTTCTCATGCTAGGGAAGGGGGAAGGGATGACAACAACCAGCAGCAAGCTGAATCATCATGTGGTGATTAATACATCATTGAAAGAATTGAGGGACCAGATTTGGGACCAATCATGGAGAAAATCTGTCTATTTGGTTGGAATCTATGTGATTGACTTGATGGCACATAATCAATCAGTTAAAAAAGAGTTGCAGTGCTTGAAGTCTTCCTGTTTAATGTAGTAAGCAATAGGCAGCAGGGTTGGGCATGTTTGAAAAATAATATTTTAAAATATGCTTCAGTGCACCTCCAGACCAACGTTTGCTGGCACATTGTTGAAGAAGCCTATCATTTTCCAAGTTGAGCAAATCTGAAAATAAAGTTGTGCCTGCTTTGAATCACATTAATTTTACATTTTACATTTTTTTTAAAGCAGTCATGTTTCTTTTTCTTGAAAGTATGAGAAATGGCCTCCTTTGAAGAATCTAAATACTTTTATAGGAGAATTCTTCCTGCCTACGACAACAACCCC
>JAEANM010004813.1:0-20321 GCA_017656035.1 Myanophis thanlyinensis
CCGTCCTTCCTTCCTTCCTTCCTCTATTTGAATCAATAGCAGAAAATAGATTAGGAATAATCTTCTATTCCTTACGTGGTAATATATATGCTTATTATGTTTTTACTCTTATTGCATCTCATTAACACTGCTTTTAGGGTTCAGTTTCCATAAAATCTTTTAACTGATTTTTGTAAATTCTAATGTGTACATTCTGTAAATATATACTTGAGGGACTATATATGGTATCAATCTGTCTATTATTTTTTCTTTTGATATTTAGTTGAAATATATTTGTAGGGAAGTTTAAAGAAGGAAAGACTTCTTCACTACCACCAAAGTTTCTCAGAGAAGTTTTATGAGAGCTGCTGGTGAAGGATAATGACCTAAAAATGGCTAATGAATTTGGGGCTATTCTGCTGCACCATCACTTCTATTTCATCTACATTCCACCTGGACAACTTCCTGGGAGTCCTTAGAAAGATTTTTGGGATGTTTAGGGATGAAGGAAGGGAAGAAGAGATAAAGAACTTTACAACAGTGAACCACCTTATCTTAGCCTTTACATCTTAAGTTATCTTAGCCAACTTAAGTTATCCAGCCATTACAAATAGTATCATCACAGTTAAAAATGAAAACATTAACATACCAATTGGCTATCATTGCAGTTGTTCTATATGATATTAATTCCCAAACCTTGTAATCTAATGGCTTTGTTAATATGAAACGACTACAGTCCAATCCACTACTTCCTTAGGAACTCTGGCATTACTCTTTTGTTTCAATCAAAGAAATATTTATGCGTGCATAGATTTCCTTCTTTGCTGTAATGAAATAGAAATGAGGAAATTCTCATTTAAAACCAGGACATGGCTCTTGTTCCCATTATAAATCACTATAGTTTGGGCAAAGTATCTAAGTTATTCTTTGTAGAAACCCTCAGTGACAATCTCATCTTTTCTCCATCTCTACACATTTTATATATTAGGGTTTGCTTGTTTGTTGAGAAGCAAAATGTATTAATCATATATGTATCTTGCTCTGTGGACCATTAGGTCAACAGACTCCCTTTTCTTTAATAGTCTGGCTGCATTAGATGCATTCAGATGATTAAGATGAAAACTGTTGTTAAATGTTACTACACATGCACAGACAAATCATTCAAAATCAGCACAGAAAGAAAGGTTTGAATAGGTAACAATTCTGTTGACTTGTAACATGTATATCTAACTCACAAAACCTGTATGAAGGAGACAAATAATAACAATGCCCTGAAGGGAGGGGTGGTAAAAGATTATCACTCAGGGAGGGATTCTGTCTCTTGCTGTTTAAAAATGTGAAACTGAATTTTACTTGTTTAGTAAAGCAAGTGTTACACAATGCTTTGAAGTCTTAACATTCTCAGATAAAAGTTTACATCCAAAAATGATGGGTGTATGAAAATTGTGCTTTCAGACAGTAGAGTTATTTGTCATACCAATTCATCTCAACTTCAGATTCTGGGCCAATTTATATAGTATTATATCTATCTCTATATAATTATGTATGTGCAGTTTCTCATATACAGTTCCTGCTCAAAAAAATTCTAAAACAATGTGCTTCACTTCATATATAGCCAAGGCACCTGTGTATTTCTCCCTTTTGGACAAAAAGTGATACGAAGATCCAGATTTCCTGGTGAAGACAACCATTTTATTAGGCCTTCTTTCTTCCATCATGGAGCTCCGTAAGCCAGAAGAGAAGGCTCTATTTGGCTCCTTGCTTGGGCTGGAAGAGATCCAGGAGGCTGCGTAGAGCTTCATGATCAAACGAGGGAAATCAAGCAGAACCGTGAAGCAGAGGGACAGTAACAAAAAGGCTATTCTGGTGTGAGGAGGAAGAGGAGGAGGAGGAGAAAGAGGAAGAGGAGAAGAAGGTTTCTGGTGTTTTCAGCTCCACAAGCAGATGTTGCCACTGGACTGACATGTGGAACCCGCTCCTGCAGGGGAAAGGTAGAGTTTTCCATTGGGACAAACACAGATTTCATAGATAGTCTGTCTTGTTGCCGATGAACTTGGTGAGGAAGATGAGGGAAAAGATCCCAGTGGTAGATTCCCTAGCCGGATTGAGTCTGCATTTAAAAATATCTAGACAAAAAAAAAAAATAAAGAAAGGAGGAAAATGAATTACTTTTGCTGCAGGACTTGATTGATATATTATTGGATTCTCTTAAATAGATCTCTAAAATAGAGAAGATGATACCCTTCTCTGTATCTCAGAATGAGATTAAGTTATTACAAAATAGCAGAACCAGGCTCTTTCCTGGTTAACTGGACTTCATGGCAATCGAGTAACTGGCAGGAACGCCTTTCTTTCTGCAGTCCCAGCATCCTTATTTTTTTTATGCCATACAAGTGTTTCTTCTGGTGTTTAAATGTTGAAATAGAGCAGAAGGCTGAAGTAGTGCATAAGGACATACGTTTTTGAGCTTTGAAAAATGAAAAGCATACAACACTATACTCTTTGGTGATTATGATTTAACTGTAGCCATTCGTCAGTTCCACTTAGAGATTATGCATATTCCCATTACTAATGTTGCAATTATACTCCTACATCAGTGCCCATCAGCATAATGAAGTTTGAAAAGTACACTGTAAGTGAGAAGGCAATATGTAATTCCCACAACTCTGCAACTGTTTCCCTTTCTTCTTGTTCATATAATATTCAGTGAGTTGTTAATATCACCTAGGAAAAGAACATTCAGGAAAAGGTTGCAATTTATGAGCTACTGATATGGATTTAGCCCCAATACCAGAGGTGAAATTCAGCAGGTTCTAGCAGGTTTGCTAGAAGCAACAGTAAATTTTCTAAGCAGTTTGGAGATGTGGTTGTTAGAAGAAATTTCCTTCCCCTCTCCCCCACTTTACAGGGTTAATCTTGTAAGGAAGGCAGGAAAAAACATTCTGGTGTTGCTTCTAGCCTAATCCTTATTGCCCTGCTTACAGAAACTGACCACCCAGTCACATGACCACCCAGTCATGCCCACCAAGCCCCAGCCCCAGAACTGGTAGTAAAAAAAAAATTAATTCCACCACTGCCAATACCTGCTCCATTTTCCCTTAAAACTATCAGCACTGTGATGAAAGCTAAGAGAGTTAAACTGAACAGCTAATGATTACTATAATACAGTAATGTGGAATTCAACTTTTGTTTGATTCTTATGATTGTGCTGAATTAATATTATAAGGGAATCAAAATTTCAAATAGGAAGAAAACTTTGTGGGAGAACAAACAAAGATTGTATAGAGTATGAAGCTTAGAATATGGAATAGGAACAGATGATGATTATCTTTATAGTTGAAGAATTACAATTTATATAATATTTGCCAGTATCTTCAGTTAGAACACTTTTTGTCTTGATATATAACAGTAGCCAAAATGCTTCAGAATCCCACTTACTCCTAAAGGATTTAATATATTCTTTCCAAAATGATTTTAGAAACAGCTACTAAAATACACTAATTCAATGTTCAAGAACACAGAGATATCTAATGTATCTCTTCCATTCATCTTAAGATAGGAAAATAAACTGGACAATTATGGGCCAGATCCTTTTTTTCACCTACTTCACAGAGTTTCAATGAGCTTATGGAAACCCAATATAAAATAATCAAGATATTGAATATGTAATGTCTGCACACAACACTGTGGTTATAGTAAAATTGGCGCAAGTCTAAAAAAGATTAAAATGTATTTTTTTTTGAACCATTGCTACAAAAATGGCCTTCATGAGAGGATGACAATGAAGCAAAAATGTAGGGCACATTTTTTTCATTTTATTCACCTAAGAGAAAAGGAAACCATTTCTTTGAAGAATTTCCTTGAGCAGAAGTCTTGGTTGCATGCCACACTGCTGGAATGCAACTGGATTCCAGAATGTCAGTTGGAGAAAGATGAAGAAGACTTATTAAAGATAAGGAAAGAAGGAACTCAAAGGTGATGTAGAAGAAAAGATCTTGCAACTGGAACCATGGGAAAAGTTATGTTTGTGTGTGCACAAGTGTGCATTGTGCAGCGTGGCCAAATAACAGAGGAAAGGAAGAAGTAAAGGCCTTGGCAGCCAGAAAGGATTCTGGAATCTGAGTGGGATAAGGTCAAATCAGAATGGAACAGAAAAGATCAAGTAGTGTGTACTCAACCATATAGTTTTACAGAGGTAAACCAACAAGTTTCCCAGAAAAGAATGTGGAGTAATCATGCCTTCCTTTTAATTCCAGTAATACATTAAGTTCTTAACAAAACCTCATACAGTGTCCAGCTGGTATCCATCTGGATCCATTAGGTGCATGGAACAGAACATCTTAATGGATTTGTCTTTCCTCCAGACACAATAAGCAGTTACAAATATTTGGAGCAAGAACTGATGTGACCATAAAACTAATGTCATCCAGAATCAAATCAAACATCAGCTGCTCAAAGGTAAAGATGCTATCAAGCACATACTTTTTTTAATATACACATGTATTAAATGTGGTGGACTTTATTGCACGACAGAGAGAAATAAAATTAATTTAAGGCTCCAGTTCTAAGCACCATATAATGGACTAGTGTTCAAGTCAACAGGCATAGGATTTCACTAGATGAATATGGTTCATGAAGAAGGCTTACCTCTCCTTCTGTAGACTGCAAATGTAGCTCTTTTCTACAAGTGGCTTTCAAGTCCCCTGCGGCTGCACTCACTTGTATTCCCTTTGGAGCTTCCATTATCAAAGATCTTGTAGGCGATTCAAGCCTAGAAAATGGGGGGTGGGGGTATAAATGAGGAAAGTGAGGACATTTATAAAAATAAAATGCCACCTGTCTTATGTATTGCGTATCAGCTAGGTATTTTTTTCTACAGCACAATAGAAATAAAATACTAAGAGCATTCCTAATTATACTGAAAGTTCCTTTGAATATCAGTTCATATTTTTAGAGTACAATATTATTTTTTCTTGAAAAGGTTTATTTCAAGTCAGTTATTTTTCAGTGAATGGTCTATCAGGATCAATGTTTCATTATGACTAATAATTTTACATAAAAGTTTAAGCTGGTGCCATTTTCCATCCATGTATAGGTGTCACCTGCTGCTTGTTGTTGCTTATGAAAGTGACCTTTGTATGGGCCATACTCATCAACTTTTTAACAGCTGATATGTTTATGAAAAAATTTATGAAGCTTATGAAAATCCCAAAATTACTTTGGGTACTATTAGAAATATATTTGCTTCCTCCAAACGAGGGGGCTAAATTTTAGGAATTTGAAAGATCTAGGCAGTAGGCATGCCAGAAACCACAGTACAAAATTTGCCCTATAGTCTTTAAGGATTGTCATGTTGTCAACAGGACTGCTTTGAATATTGGCAGAAAGGCAATGAATATGAATTCCAAGAAATAAATAATGGAAAAATTATTAATAAGCATGTATAGCCTAATATTGCCTGATTTAAATATTTCTTATTCAAATGTTTCAACATCATGTTTTTCAGGGTTCTTTTATCAAGATCTCTTACAGACTTATCTCTCTATTCGCATAAATAGTGCCATTATTTTACAGTAATTAATGACTGGATTTCTTTCAAATAATTCTGTTTTGCTATTATGCTCAACTTTCTAAATAGTCTGCATCTCAGTGGTAGATGGAAGGTGTCTACAAGAGTGGGATAAGGGACAAAGCATGTGTTGCAATCAGTGGTGAAATTCAGCCTGGATGCACCGGTTTTACCGAACTGGTAGCGGCCTTCAAGTTTAGACCTGCCCACCCACCCTTTCCTATCCTAAATCCCCTTGGTTTTTTTTCCATTTTACTTACCTAAATCACCCAGAACAGCTGTTTTTTGGGCCTCCGCAGCCTTTCCAATCACCTGGGCTGTCTCCAGAACAGAAATACTTCAGTTTTATAAGCCACACAATAGTGTGGTTGGCAAAATGCGTGTGCACCAAACACGTAGTAAAACCGGTTGAATTCCACCACTGGTTGCAATACCACAATGCAAAACCTGCCATTAACATATTGTGGGTGATTGTGCAACACAAGTGGGAAAGAGTAGAGTTTGTAATTTGTCATTAGCACATTTATTTTATTATATTGACGTCATCATGTCTAGCTGGGAACATGAATAGTTGTAGACCGGTTTCCTTGCTTGTACAATACATGGCATAGTTATGAAATATTAAACCACATCATTTATTGGTTTATTTAACTACATTCTAATTTAGGTTTAACACAAATAACTTTTTAAAGCTGTTTTAAACAATCTGTCTTATATAAAAATTTATCAATAACATTTAGGAACATTTACTCTTTATCTTACGTGGTTGCTTTGAAGAACTGTGATTTATGTAATGACTGCACCATGTTATTAGGGAAAGAATATAGTTTAAACTGTAGGAAAAATATTTTTTAACAGATATTATTTAAGAAGCACCTTTCTTTCAAAAGGAAATTTCTAGACATCATAATTTTTAGTTCTACAAACTCCACTTTTTTATTTATTTTCCTCAGGTTGGTATGTTATTGTATGTTGAAATGGACCAAATTTTTGTGTGCTTTTCTGATCCCCATGAAATTTAAAAAACATGTGCTTTAAAATAAAATTACCCTTGGCTATATACAGTAGGTAAGGAACACAAATTTACTTATAAAACTAAAGGGTGTTTTATTTTAAATTCAAAGCTATTTATGCTAAGTTGGAAACAGTAAATGCCCAAAACAGTGGCTGGATAATATCCATCATATACTCATATGATGGATATTATCCAGCCACTGTTTTGGGCATTTAAATTGCATTGATTGTAGCCAGAGATTTAAGAAGATGCTTAACTTTCTATTGAAATCAATGGGGACTTGAAAGCACTAAAATTTGATTGACCCATGCTTGGTTTAGATCACAGATTCTAATCTTGTGTAGAAGATTATTTTAATTGAGCAGTAATAACATTAGTCTTGTTAATGTTATCTGTCCTGCAAACCCCAGGTTACCAACAATTATAAATCTTCACAAAAAGGATCAAGTATTTAAGATCAAGTGAATAGTTGCACCTTTAAAGAGAGCTAATGAGTTATTTGCTGTGTTGTATTGCCAGATACGGAATATGTCAGGAAACATGCACAGAAGTGCAAATCACATTGCCTTAAAATCCAAGTCAATGCATATGACTGTAGCAATTCTGCCTGAAAAAGCTGGAGGTGGGCAATTGAGATTCATACAAATAAATGGACACACCTAGGATTTTAAAGAAGTTGAGTGTAACAGTCAATAGGAAACTCAGAAATATTGCAGCCCAATCATATTTTTGTTTGCAATTATTTCTGTGCTGCAGGTCAAGCTGAAACATTAACCAACAATGTTCCCGTTCTGAAGACACCATTACAGTTGGTTGGAGAGCTATGTTGGTAGAACATGCATTACAGCAGTAGTACCTTATTAAATCTGCAGGTCAGGGACTTCGTTTAATGTGGATGTGCAGTTACAAACAACAACAACCAAAATTTGCCTTGTATCATAGGACAGGGTATAGCAAGATCAGCCTCCTAACACTGATCAGGATTCTTCTCAGAAAATGTCCCAGACTAAATCAGAGGTAGCAATCCATGCTGACTAATCATGCACCTATGATTTGAATGAAGGTTAACACAGGTGTTTATGGTGAAATATTTTAGGAAAACCTTAAAATATTTTTAAAAGGATGTTGGGTCAAGATGATATAGAGAGATATCATTGAGTCAAACTCAGCTCCTAGTAACTCCATAATAGGTCAGTAATGTAGAACTAACTCCCCATGAGAATCAGATTAGAGTGTATAGGATGTTGGAGATTCAATAACTCTGCAAATTTCAAAATTAATATTGAAAATTGACATTCTGTTTCTTTAATGCTTTAATCTATCATTTCTAAACTAATTGGCTTGGAAAGCTGCACAAAGTTTTGTAATGTTGCACAAATGAAGGCAGTTCCTGATGTCTCCTCTTGTACCAGGATTTCAATTGTTTTGTAATTCTATACAAGCTCTGATAAAATTTGTGCAGGATCCCCTAGATAACTCTGATATGCCTCTGATGCTCTCTGATATAATACTTGTTGCAATTTTCATAGATGAACTATACCCTCCTCCCCAAGTTCTGGAATGTCTTTTAATAAGGCTTGGCATAGCCAATTTCAGGATTGGCAAATTAATATATAGTTTTATTCTCTCCCCCCCAAAAGAAATGGAAGGATGGCTTTAAAGATGCGAAATATCTTGAATATGAACAAAAATAGGAAACATTAATTCACACATCTACAGAAGGGTGCTGCTAGTGTCAATGCTTGGGGAAAAGTTAAGCCCTTCTCAATCACAGTTCCATTGACAAAAATATATGAGCCAAATTTAGCTTCAAAAGAAACATCAACTCTTTTCTGAAATCAAAATTGGGAGTCTTTTACATTTATTATTAAGTTTCATTAAGTTGGAGTGACACTTTGACTTGCAAAATAACAGATGATAATGGGTTGGCTCTTTTTACGTACATAGGCATTGAAAGCCAACAGAAAGAAATGCCACTCATATTTATCTTTTTAGTATAAATAGTACAGAAAATGGTCCTGGCATTCTGTCCAAAGCTAGCAGCTTGAACAATATAAAGGGGCATTTTGAATCCTGAGAGCCTGTCCAAACAAAGCTGAAAAAATCAAGACAAATCTCTAATTTTGGCTCTCTGTTTTAGCTATGTAAGGAAAGATAAATCATGAATAATAAGAAAGAGAATCAAGATTATCAGTTTATCACTGGACCTTGAAAAGGAACTCAAACTAGATATATCCTTAATTATGTTGGAAAATTTAAAAAGCTAGAACAAGAATAGAAAATTGTCAAGAGTTTGGTGCAGCACATCCAGTAAGCACACACAAGTAAATGATTCAACAGGATTAAATTATATATAAGAAACTGGTTTACACATAATGCAGATATACAATACCCATTTTTCCAATGTGGTAGCAAGTACAAATGAACACAAGCAGAGCTGAGTTGAATTTGAGAGCTTTAGGAGAGTTTGCAGAAATTCCAGCAGAGACAAAGAAACTCTCATATATATAGAACAGTTAAGCTAAGTCACGCCCGGCTCTTAGCTCTCTCTTTTGGCTCAAACAGCACCTACTATGTTTCAGTTACCAAACAGTTCCCATTGGCTGACCTTGTTGCCATGTCTATTCCAACTCATGAACTCTTATACACTGACAAAAATGTCCAGCCAATGAAGAAGCTTGTTTCATCCATGAAAACCTGTCTCTGATGAGAAATACAATATTTGTCCTGCAAGATTGCATTACAATCAGATTAACTGATGTCAGAAACATACTTGCTGATCAGACAGCATTTTGGTAGTTCATAACTAGGAAGAGGAAATTTAATTCCATCTATTCATGATTTCCTTACAAGGAAATATAATTTGCTTGTCTTTCACTCACCAAAATTTATGACCCTAATAGGGCTGGTGGAAGTTTTATAGAGCTTTATTGTTGCATATGAGAGCAGATGGAGGAAGCCTTGTTGGACAAGTTGTATGTTCTCTACAAGAGTTCTACATGGCAGTACAATGTATGAAAATAAATGTGTGGGATGTGCATAGGCACATAGGATGTGTTAATGAACAGATCCCAAAAATTACAGCCTGTATCTGCATACCAGCAATGAGGAGGCCCTGTCCATTTCGGACATGATTTCAGTGTCTAATTCTGCCATCAAGCCAGAAAGGCTACTCCATTTCTGTATTAGAGAAATGAATGTTCAGGAAAATATGGGGAATATTCTTTTCTGGTTGAAGGATGGACATATCCCTGGAAAGTTGAACTTGAACTCTCAGGTAAGATGAAGAAACAGGTTTCTCACTTAGGACTATTATCTCTCTCTTCTCATTTTTTAAATTCTTGCCTGCCTACCTTCTGAGCTTAGCAGAAAACAGATACACATGGAAATCTGTGAACTATAAAAATGTAACAATAAAACTGACTGTTGAGTGTGAAAGATGTACTCATCTTTCTGTTTCAGACATCTAAGCAAGGAGAAAAAGGTTGCAAGATTTTCTTGTTGCTTCACTTTTTGCAGCTATTTTTTCTCTCTCCTGGGATCTGGAGCCTATTTTCTCAGGGAAAAGCAACCAATGACAGAACTTGCAGGTGAGAACTAAGATCTCAGAAAAGGGTCAAGACTCAATAGCATCTTTCTTGACTGCTTTGCCTTTTCAGAGTATAGCCTCTTACCACCCTCATGTTGTGTTTTCTAGCTCTTAGAAACACAAAAACTATTTGCTATCCTAGCTTCCATGCCAAGTTATTTTGGCATCAAATATCTAGCTACTGAACATATTTTTCTCACCTTATAATGTGAGAAATAAGATGTAACAGTCAGCTTATTATCAATCTTAAAGCTCACATTAACTGAGACATCTGAAAACTGAACTTTAATTAAATAGAGCATGCTATTACTTTTAGTGTAGCCTGTTCATTTTAGTGTAGTAGGAGCTACAGAAAGGTAATGAACTCCAGTATTTGATGCTAACAGGTCTAGATAGGCAGTGAAATGAAGGGGGCAAGCAATGATGCCTGAATTCTTCAAGCTGGGATGGAATTTCAAGATAAAAGAACATTTCAGAAACTTTTGGAACTGTCACTGAGGTATTGAAAGAACCTGCAACATCTGCCTCCCCCAAGGCTAACTACATTTTTGCAACTAAATCTTTAGACAAATTTACTCTAAACTTGCTTCTCAGCTTTCAAACTTAAGGATGTAACTCTTCTATCAGTAACTGACTCTATAGATAATTTCTCTGCAACTTCTCCTGACCTTTAGATATCCAGGATGAAACAAAAAGAAATACAAGCCTTTTAGTAAGAGTAAGCAACATTCAACAGAGGTAGAACAACTTTCAGTGATCAGTAGACTCCAAGCATTTTTAATCATTTTAATCATAATTTGTAGCAATTGGCATTTGGGTAATTAACTACCCAATTTTGACCTCTATGAGGTCCTCTTACTTCTTCTCCATGAATCCTAAAAAGGATTATGGCCCAATCATGTAATAAATCACATTTCTTTTCAGTTACATTAAAAATTACAAGTTCTTGATAAGTTTATATTAACTTAAACCCCAAATACGCACTATGTACATTATTTAGTTGACTCTTTTCATACTTTTGCTCGCTCTTTCCAGCATGAGATGTTCTTAATGTGATGCAGGGGGGTAAGGGGTGGCAGAATCAAAGCTGGCCGTTTTGAATATAACTTTGAAAAAGTAACTTGCTATAGTAATATTCCTTCTTATATTTTCTTCTTTGTGAAGAAAAATTATTAGAGATGTACATTTACAACTTTACTATTACTACTGCTGCTACAACTCTTTTTGTTATTATTACTACTGCTCACTATTGTATTTTTTGAGACAAATGAGAATGAAACTTCCTACAACTTTGCAACATGTCTTTTTAAATCTCATGCTGAGTGTTGGCTTTCAGCATTAGTTTATCATTAATGGCACAATAGTCTTGACAATGACAGGGGAAAAAAGCTATTAAATTTGATCCTTGAGTTCTCCCAAAGACACAGAACAACAGCAAAGCAATTTACCTTTCTTATTAGGAAGGTGATTGATAGCACAGATTTTCACACATAGCTACAAATGCCTTAGAACATATTGAATCTTAATGGGTACCTTATGCATATTCAATATATTGTCCCTTAATAAGTAACTTAAAAGGGAATATTGAATAACTGTTCTTAAAATTGGTTTTAATGGTACATTTCCACCATTAAAACCAGTATTTTGGAAGCTTAGAAAGTAATCAACTGAGCTGTAGTTTTATTTTTATTTTTGAATAAAGATGGCAATAAAAGCCTTATGAAGCTGTTAGTGCTCAGATTACGAATTAAACCTTTATTTTTAAACAATGTCAATCATACTATTACATGCCAGAGTTTGCTAAGAAAACCAAGTTTGCTAAGAAAAATTAATAGAAAAACTAATAGCAATAGACAAAGATGTTAAATTTGCCTATAATATCATTGCAATTCTTTGGTCATTTTAAGACATATTTTGACTGTAATATATTATATGATTCTGAAATAATTGCACAATAAACCTCAGCTGTGAATGCAGTATTGCAGTAAATTTTATAATGATTCAAATAACATGGCATGCAAGGTTCAGTTTGAAGATTCAGTTCAATCAACATTGATTAATCACCCATTTAACACAGATTTATGAACTGAAAAGGGCTCCAGATTCAAAAGACAAATGGAATTTGTTGGATCGGTATTCATTAAAATCCTTTTGAATTGAAAATTCAATAGCTTTTCTGCTGCTTCAGAAATCCTACCAGACAAATACACAAGGTTGCTGTTCTTTCAGTTCATCATGAAAATGAATGATGTGATGCTCTGACATTCACAGAGCAGTAATCAGACAAAAGGCTTTATCACCTTATGAAATTCTTTGTCTTTCAAAACTGGGTGGCCAGGCTAACATTGCTTCATTCACTTTATCAACTCTCAACTTCTTTAATTCAGCCAGCCATGTACCTCAACATTTGCTTTTTCTTGTGCCAATAGGAGGTTAATTTTCTTCTATGCTGTCCCTGCCAGCACAAGGAAGAATTCCAATCAGAAGTCCAGAGTATTTGTCTAGTCTAGAATACACTTTGGATTCAAACCTTATTTTCATAATCTGCAGCACACTGAAATCACTTCATTTTATGGTAAGTGAATGTATGCCAAGCTTGCATTGTTCTATTGACTGTTTTTAAGAAAATGTGGTGGCAATGGCAGGCGTATGAATACTATTTGTTCTGTGCCAAAATCTTTCCCTGCTGCCTGCCTAATTTTGTGGCAGTGTTCCTTGCCTTGTGACTCTGTCTCTATTGACCTTGCTAATTAACTAACATGGACTTTGCCAAAAAGCCAATACTGTTTACAATCAAGCCTGGATAATAATAAGATACTTGTGTCCAGGATCCTCTGAAATCAGCTAGGCCAGGTCTCCTGGTACTCTAAGAACCCACTTTGTAAAGTTTGTATTTAATAGCTGGAGTAGGATACTGCATTGTTTCAGTGAACTTTACTATTCTGCTCTTTTGAATATATACAAACTTTTAAAACACCTGATACATATTTTTCTAAGTCCTATTCTTTCAATACCCCAATCAAGGAACTATTAAGGAAACAAACAACCAAGCAGAAAACAATACCCTAATCAAAGAACTAACCATGAGAAAACCACACCTCCACCAACATTGACAGGGTAAACTACTATATATAACAATAATCTTTTAGTACAATCGTCTTTTCTGAAAAAAAAAATCCAAGGAAGACAATACAAGCACCCACACAGCACTATTAATATAAATGTAGTTTTCTTTTGTAGTTTTCTTTTTGTTGGAAATGTCACTACACTCCAGTTTATCATTAGAATGTGACAGAATAGAGAGTTTATCTATTTTTTTTATAATGTTCTTTGAATTGGTTTATTCTATTTTATTGTAAATTTATTGGTCCTGGGCCAGTGTGTGTAGGATATGCTGTGCTATACAGAATCTGCCTCAATTCTTAGATTATGATTATCCATCTGGATTAAGGAATTAAAGCAATATGTCTGTTCTTGTTATTTTGGGTATCTCCCCATTCCTTATGCTCTTGGCTGTCTTTCCAGATTCCTTTTGATTTCTAGTAAGAAAATAGTGTCCTATAACAACTAGATTGTATTTAATATGCTTTAGGACAATGTAGTCATGTATTCATACTGTGAATTCATGTCATTTCAAGAAATGCTAGAATATAATGCAAGAAAAATCTTTTAAAAACTGAATACTCCAATTGTTTAACATTCTAAAGCTTTCATTCTTAAATAAATACTTTGTGCATGGTTTTACTTTACTTCTTATCTATTTAGTCTGCAAATTTTCTTGAAAAATCTCCAGAGATAATTATATAAATTTCCTAATATATGGTTTTTTTAACCAACTAATTTTAAAAGACATTTTATTTTTACCAATATACCCATCTTTATGTGCCTTTATTTTTTTCTGAATACTACTAAGCAAAAATGGGAAAAGTATAGACAAATAATACAGACAAATGAATAAGTTTACACTTATTGACTGAATTGAACAAATTTTTCTTCATGATTACATCCTTGGATGTGATGTGTAAAGAATACCAAACAACACCAACAAAGAAAGAGAGAATCAAATCCAGAATCTGAAAACTGGATTACCAAGTCTTTGGAGATGGATTTGATATGGAATTTTAAAATAAGATGCCTTTATTCAAATACCTTTGGTATTTTTTGAAAAATGACAATTCAGACTCAGCAGTAATGTCAGATCTATGCTCTGATTGTGTTTAAAATCTCAGTTGCACTGCATCAGTTTGTTGTATATGATATTTATTCTTTTTTCCCATATTTATTGTATTTTGAGAGCATACTGCTCTCAATAGTAGTCCTAAACTCTTTTAATGTGTATTGTTTCATGGACTTCAAAAGTGTTTTTCATTTGTGGCTATTGAATAACTTTGCAGATTCAAATGAATAATGTGTATGGCTCAAGAAAAAAACCCATACAAAAGCAAGTTTGCTTTTCACAGAGAAGCCTCAGCATATCTAACCTTCTGTTGACATTTTTAGCTGAAATAGCTCATAATAAGAACAAGACCTTTGTTCTGTAGGGCACAAACAATGCTCAATAAACTCAAAAACCTTTCCTTCCATTATTTATTTAGCTTTAAAACCACCCACTTACTTGGTTATCTGAATGGTATTCAGTGCAGTTAAAGCATACATAATAAAAACAGCAGAAGAAAACATTTGTGACTGGAATAACAATCAAAATGTAACACATAAAATCCCCATAAAAACAACAGCAGAACAAATAATATGAACTTCCTGAAGCTTTTAAAATGGCGCTTAAATGCGTAGACTTCCAAGGAAGAAATGATGAACTGAAGAAACGTATAAAAAGTGGCGCCAATGACCATGGTGAGTAGATTGGCTCTTTGTAATTTCTTTTCAGACATAGCTAGAGCTTGAGATCAGCCACAAGTACTCCAGACAATTTTTCCCCACAAGGAGATCACAAGATAGAAATAGCTGATGGGTTTTGAGACATCATGCTCATACTGGAGTTGGTGTCTTTAAAAGGATGATTTACATGCTTATTTATTTATTTATTTATTTAATCAAATTTATATACCGTCCCCTCTCCCTAGGGACTCGGGGCGGTGAACAGCTGATAAAAACAGAATACAAAATACAAATACAATTTAAAAGTCAGTTAAAATGATTAAATAAAGGCTGATAATTTAAAACAACATTTAAAATTCAATTTAAGAACTTAATTAAACAAACCCACAATTTAAAACAAATTAAATATAAAATTTATAATTTGATTTAAAATTAGTTAAAACCTCAGGTATCAGGCCAGGCCGGCTCGTTGAAATAAATGAGTTTTTAGGGCACGTCAGAAGGCTCAGAGATCCGTCATAGTACGAATCTCTGGGGGGAGTTCATTCCATAGGGAGGGCGCCGCCACAGAGAAGGCACGTACCCTCGGGATTGTCAGGCGACATCACCCTGATGATGGAACCCTGAGGAGGCCTACTCTGTGGGAGCGCACTGGTCGGCTGGAGGCTGATGGTGGCAATAGGCGGTCCCGAAATAGATTTCTGAATCTGTGGCCAAAAAACAAAATCCTACTATATCTGAATAAATAATCTAATGGCAGCATATGCGAAGATATAGTTAAGACATCAGATTATAAAACTGGATATTGGGAGTTCTAGTCCTATCTTTGGCACAAAGCCAGGAAGCAGGCAATGGCAAGCCACTTCTGAAATCTTTCCAAGAAAAGTTTAGGGGCTTAGCCAAGAGTCAACATTAATTCAAAATCATGCATTTTTTTAAAAAAAGTTCAAACATATTCCTGTCAGCCTCCATAGAACCTCCATATAATTCCTGCCGTAGAACCTCCATATAATTCTTGCTTCTAGTTATCTTCTGTCGGCTGCCATAGTAACGGGGGGAGGGGAGAGTTGGGGTTTGTGAGATTGCTGCATATTTTCTTCAGGTCAAGGTCATGTGCCGTGGGATGTACGAACATCTCCAACTCCACCTTGCAGATGCCGCATGACCTGTGCCGAATTTTGGATTGGATGGACTGGGCAAAAGTTTGAGGGGAAGGATTTTAGTTTCTTTGGTATGTGCATTTTCGCGGTCTTTTGCCAGACCTTGCTTAGATCTTCTGTAATCAATCATGCTTTAGTAAAATAATACCTGTATTCAACCATCATGGATCCAGGGTTTTTATTTTTTAAAGTTTGACCGAGACAGAGCTGACATTTCCTCTTGTCTGCCTTCTCAAAAACAATACAATTTCCCAGACCCAAGTTCTCCAAAGTTCCCCAGGTCTCCATCATATGCTATCAAATATACCAAAAAATCTTGAAAATTTTAGGCTGTTCTTCAGAAAGTTCAATATGAGAAATATCCAGCAAATGACATTTAAAAATTTAACTCCTCTAATAAGAACCAAGGGGATTCATTGGCCTGTCAGTACATAACCTTTTTATAATGGAAGTGGGGGGAAGAAAAATGTACCACTTCTTTAGTGTGTATAACTTAAGCACTCTGAAAAGAAGATACAAAAGTCCAGTGAGGTGTTAAGGGAGATAAAACCCTATTGACATTTTCACAAACCAGTGAAACATTAGGGAATTTATAAGTCAGAAAGTGTCATAGTTAACATATATCATGAAAAAAAGGTTCTTAGTGAAGATCAGTTATGTCATTAGAAGGTGTGCTAACCATCTGTAAACTTGGCTCCAGTATAATTCAAGCCAACTATACCTCTCTGTTAGCTCAGCAATTTCCCAGTGGTCAGTCTGTCTTGCCATAATCATATGCTGGCGCCATACACATGTTTTTTAACTGTACACTGTGCCTTGTAATGAATGCATACTAAAATACACCACTGCTGCAACTGAGGACAGCTATGACCTCAGACTCAACAGCTCAACAGCAAGTTTGCTTATATAGTATACTGATAAAAAGATGCCAGTTTAAATGAGTGAAGTGTTCTTCTTTCTCCTCTATCTTTCATAATGAATAATTATATGCAGAGGTGAAATTCAGCAGGTTCTATCAAGTTCGCTAGACCCGGTAGTAAATTTTCTAAGCAGTTCAGAGAACTGGTTGTTGGAAGAAATCTCTTTTTGTTTTTGTTTTTCACTTTACAGGGTTAATCCTGTAAGGAAGGCAGGAAAGAAACATTCTGGTGTTGTTTCTAGCCTAATCTTTATTGCCCTGCTTACAAAAACTGCCCACCCAGTCACATGACCTCCCCAGCCATGCCCACCAACCCATACCCACAGAACCAGTAGTAAAAAAATTGAATTCCACCACTGATTATATGGATTATTCTAATTCATTAACTGGCTTTTGTTGCATTTTTTGACAATTTTTTTTAAAAAATGTTACTCATATGGGAAAGGAGCGATTACTTGCAAAGATGAATTACAAATTAATAAAATAAATCATTCTAAGAATGCTCTTTCATTACAAGGTGAATTTAAAAGAGAAAAATAAATAAATAAACAAACAAACAAATAACTCAACCAAAGCAGATGTCAACAGTTGTCTTGAAGAAATCTGTTCACAATCAAGCTTTGAATTGTTATCAGCACAGTGGAAACTTGACAATATGATTCTGTGGGCCAAGGCTGATTTTATTCTTTTAAAACAGAGTATTATTTCCTAAACATATATAGCTATACATATTCAATATTTAAGATATGAGAAGAGTTCCTTCAAGAAACTAAAATGTTGGCAAATTGAAAAGCAAAAAGCAAAACATCAGCAGTGGCAGAAGACAGAAATGGCTGTCACACAAAAGAAAATTTTAGAAACTACTTGAATAGCAATATAAAAGCCAATAAAAAGATGTCTTTGCCTACCCTAAAAGCAGGAAATCAGCCAGAAAAACTGTTGGATTAAGGAGATGAGAAGAGAGTAAGGAAAAATAATAAGTTCTTTGCCTTGCCTTTACTATGGAACATATAAATTAGGCACTGTGTCTGTTTTCAGGGACTAAGTCAGGGAAACTTAAGCCAATAGATGTAGTAAAAATCACTAAAGAAATCAAACTTATCACAGGCACAATATAGTATCACCATGAAGGTCTTTAAGAAACAAAACACTGAAGTTGCTAATATCCTGACAAAAATATGTTTATTTCCCACTGTGCCTTAGAATTAGAGGCTAGCCAGTGTTACTCCAATTTATAGGAAGAGTGCTTCTTGGCACCTACAGGCTGGTTAACATAATGCATATTCTAGGCAAGGTAACAGAAAACACAAAGACACAAATTGCAGAATAAATAGAAAAGCACCCCTCGCTGAGGGAGTCAGCTTGGCTTCAGCAGAGATCTCACCTCACTAGCCTGGTCAAAGTCTCTGAAGGTGGATAGATGGCGGTGACTGTTGACATTGTAAACCTTGACTTTTTTTTTCTTTAAAATGATTTTTCTCGGTACATGGTTCTATCATCAGACTGTTACTACAATTTTCAAAGCAGTTTGACAATGGAACCATGTACCCAGACAAGTCTTTCACTGAATAAATTCACCTGCCTGTCTAGCAGAGGCAACTCAATTATCTAACAGAGATGCTCTACTGTATGTGGATTCTGTTTCATGCTGAAGTTTCAAATAGTTTATTTTAAACAGGATGCAGTTAAAAATGCAGTACAGACCATCATTAAGAACATACATAACACTTATAACATCTTCCCCTTCGTGTTAACAACACACATATTATAACAGTTAAACTGAGTACCAGTACCAACACTTCCTACAGCTTAAGTCTATCTGGTGGTTTCGAACATTTGCCGCTACGAGTGAAGGCTGGCCCTCTTGTGCCAGCTGGCTCTCTTTGCACTAAGAGCCTCTCTGACTTCACTGAGGCTGCTGGGTCCTTCCTGCCATCTCCTGGAGCTTCCAGTGTTTGGCTGCTGTAGGATACACAGGCTTGCTCAGAACTATCATTCATATTGGTCTGAGGCACAATCTCTATGAATTCATTATTATCTGTGGATAGGTGTGGTGTGGTAATACCAGATGCATCTGGCTTGTCCACTGGATATGGAAAATCTGGCTGCTCAGACATACACAAATCCACATGATTGCAACAATAAAGAGTTCCTTCAATGTCCACTAAATAGGAGCGTGGTGCCACCTGTTGCAAACATCTACCCATTTTCCAGTGGCCTATTTGATCTCTGAGCAGCGGTCTCATTAGAATTCATTCTGCAATCTTCAATTCTGGAAAATTTCTGGCTGACTTATCTTGCCTTGACTACTTATCTCTTCACCATAATTTTTCTGGGACCCCTTGTATCACAGAGGGCTCAAGCAGCTTATTTGCCACTGGTAAAGATGTCTTTAGTCTCCTTGACATCAATCTCTGTGCCAGACTACTGTCCATGCTCTCAGTAGAGGTATTTCTCCAATGTAGAATGGCTTTCCACGGGTTGTTACCTTCACTATGAGCTTTCTTGCATAAATTCTTAGCAGTCTTCACAACTGATTCAGCTTTGCCGTTAGCATGTGAAGAAGTCACATGCTCAAACTTCCACTCAGTGTCAAATTTCCTAAATTGTAGGCTTGCAAACTGAGGACCATTATCAGAGATCACTTTATCTGGTTGACATGACATGAAAACTGAGCCTTACATCTCTTAATGGTAGTTTCTGCTGAAGGAGTCAGGAAGGAGTTCAATTTTCCAAAAATCAGAGTAATGATCAACTATAGCAGGTACTCTTTTCCTGTATAATGGAACAAGTCCATACTGACAATCTGCCAAGGCCGCAATGGTACCTCATGTGACATCATGGTTTCTTTTTATTGCGAATATGCATATTCATTGCAGGTGGAATAATTGCTAACAAAGTCCTTGATTTCGCCTTGCATATTAGGCCAGTAGAGAGTATCATGGGTTTGTTTATAGCATGCCTCCCTACCAATGTGGCTTGAGTGTATGTGCAATAACATCTCTGCTTTCAAACGTTTGTCTGTAAGTTCTATGGTGCAACACATCTCAATTGCTGCCTGTAGATTTAAATTATGTTCCCTCAAAAGACGGTGGCATAAAGAAGAATGGTATAGTAATTTATGTTAAGAGAGATAAAAAGGCTAATTTAATAGAAGCTGATGAGCAAGGAAGATTTTTAGCAATTGAATTGGTGATTCGAGAGGAGAAAATATTGGTAATGGGAGTGTATGCACCCAATCAATATCAGGAAAA
>JAEANM010004814.1:0-20321 GCA_017656035.1 Myanophis thanlyinensis
CAGACAGACAGACAGACAGACATGGGGCATAAATTTATAGCACCTATAAGCACTATATTGCTTATCCCTGATTTATATTGTGGTTCTCAAACACTTTCACTAACTTTCAAAACTTCCACTAAAGAGCTGAGAAAAAATGTTGACAACACTACATCAGACTTCATCCCAATGATTATGTTAGCCCAGGGATTTTGAAAGTTGGACTTTCAAAAGGTTGAGAAAAGATGATATATGAACTTGAAATTGTATCAATATTATAATATATAAATATTGAGATGTTTATATAACAGATCTATATGAGGTCTTCATGAGCTAAATCAGAATAAAATTGTGTCCCCTACATTGGCATCTGTAAGCTCAAAGAGGAATTCATTTTGTTTTGTACTGGTGTAACATTTTAATTTTCTCTGAAACACATTTAAATACTACCTACAACAAAGCAAAGCTAGATTGGAATATAGGATAACCTTCTATTGGAAGCCCTTGATTTACAATCACAATTCTGTCGCTAAGCAAGGTGGTCATTAAGTGAGTCACATCTGATTTTACAACCTTTTTGCTGTGGTCATTAAGTGAATAATCACCATCTTAAAGTGAATCGTGCAACTGTTAGATGAATTCAGCTTCCTACATTGATTTTGCTTGTCAGAAGCCAGCTGGGCAAGTTGCAAATGTAACTCTGGGATGCTGCAACTATCATAACTGTTGGTGACCTTCTACCGCTGCACCATAGAGAGTATTTTAACTTACTGCACCTGTGTATGGTTTGCCAATTGCACAGTGGCAGATAGAACAGCACTCCAGAGGGTTAACATCATTGCCCAAAGGATCATTGGTTGCTCTCTCCCTTCTTTGGAAGAGCTTTATAGCTCTTGCTGCCTTAAGGAAGTTCAAAACAATCCTTAAAGATCCATCTCATCCTGGGTGCCCTTTTTTTCAACTATTACCATCTGGCAAATGGTACAGGACAATAAAAACAAGGACAAATAGGTTGAAAAACAGCTTCTATCCCAGAACAGTAACTAAATTGAATTCTACTGTATAGTGCAATATTAATGCAATATCAGGAGTTTTCAATTGTATAGGATGTGTGTCTGTGCTTTGTTTTGTGGTTATAATGTACACTGAATATGACATTTAATTTCATTGTGTGAGGTGCAATGCCAATAAAGTAAACTAAACTAAACTAAACATAAATACATGCCAGTTGACAAACACCTGAATTTTGATTATGTGACCATTGGCGTTACAACAGTTGTTAAGTACAGTAAAAGGTCATAAGTCACTTGTTTAAAGTGTGAACCTATAGACATAAATCAAGAACTTCAAAGATAGAAGATGGAAACTTACCTATTATATTCTTTAAATAACTGGGAAACCTTTGCAGAATAAGTGCTCAAATCTTTGGAAAACTGGCAAAGGTCATTTAACTGAGTCTTAATATCGTCATTAATAGACTCTGCCTTTGTTAGTGCATCCAGAGTTTCCTTTATAAAACAAAACCATAATGAAAAATTATAACATAGCATAAGTGCTCTCACCATTTTTCATTTAAACTTTTTAAAAGTTTAATAGGATAGCAAAGCACAAGGAGATTCTTGAAGTCCAACAGATGATCTGACTTCTTTTAAGGAAAGATGCAGTCAGTCAAATACATTATCTTTTTTTTAAAAACAAAAACAAAATTGCATATCAATTATTATATAAACCCCAGGTTTTTAAAAATTGCAAGTTGTCTAGGCAAATTTTATTTTTGGGTAGATAAAATTCAGAAATATATATTAGGAAAATGCTTCTTAAGCTGCTTTTTAACAGAGTTTGATTAATCATGGAATCTCCTTTGGGAATGGACTTGTATAGACTACAGTGATTTTTCACTTAAGTGAGTACATTTTTTGTTGCTTTTTTATATGTATTCTGGTCAACATTAGGAGGAAAGATTAATAGCACATTTTGCTGTGAAAGAATAAATTCATGAATTAATTAACTAAATGTTCAGCTGATTCATCAGTGAAATCAGATTTGAAAGTATGGAGGTAGCCAATTAGCTCCAGTGGTTAAGGCATCAGGCTAGATCCTGTGAATTCTAGTCCTGCATTAGGAACAAAAACTTGCCAGGTGATTTTGGGCCAGTCACTCTCTGTCAGCCCAATCTACCTGACAAGGTTATTGTAGAAAAAATAGGAGGGGGGAGTAATTAGATGTTTGTCACCTTGAGTTATTTACAAAAGTAATGAAAGTAATTATTCAAAGGTTCAATAAACTCTCTCAATAAAAAAAATTAAAATAAAGTCAAACTCTATCGTCCTAAGCATTTTTAAAATAAAATAATAATCCTGGAATCTGTTGAATAAAAATAATAAACCACATTTTTCTTCTACTGACCATATGTGTACATGATAAATACAGTAAGAAATTACAAATGCTATTCACAATTTAAAACAATTTTGGCATTCTCTTCTTGGAAACACAACACTTTTAAAGAAGAATTTTTAAAGGAAGACAATATAGCTGCAAAATTGCAGCTTCTCAAGGCTTTTTGTGTCGTTTAATGTCCATCTCCTTCCTCATCCACTGCCAATTATCTTTAGGCAAGTTGAAATGAAAGCTCATGGTTTTAAAATTGGTCAATTGGAAAGGAGTAATGGAATAAATTGGCCTGAACAATAATGAGATTTAATCATAGTTTCCTAATTCCAGCTTTGATCAAAACCAAGTTGTTCCATGTTCTTTCCATGTGATGCTCCCCCTATTCTAAAATGAAGGCCTCTCTCTTCTGTACCCCTGAAATTAGAGAAGCCACTACTGAATCAATGTTTTGGAATGGAAATTGTTTTAATCATATAAATTGTTTAGAAACTTGTAATATGGCCAAATATTTTCCACATTTTATTTTATCTTTAAAGCTTATCTTGATGCCATATTTGCTTTTGCAGGTAGTCCTCAACTTATGACCACAACTGAACCCAGAACTTATGTTGCTAAGCAAGGCAGTTGTTAAGTGAGTTGTATCCCCTTTTGTGACCTTTTTGCTACAATTGTTAAGCAAATTGCCACAACTGTTAAGTGACTCATATAGTCATTAAGCGAATCTGGCTTTTCTCGTTGACTTTGCTTGTCAGACAGTGTTACAAAGGAAGGTCACGCTACCCTGGGATACCATAACCATCCTAAATACATGCCAGTTGCCAAGCACCCGAAATTGATCATATGACTATAGGGATGCTGCAACAGTGATATGCGTGAGAACTGGTCATTAGTCACTTATTTCAGTGCTGTTGTAACTTTGAATGGACATTAAACAAATGTCCAAATATAAATTTTCCCCCTAAAAAGAGGACAATTTCAGTCCAATCGTCATTGGCTCGGGTGTAATGTTCTCACACTTTAATTCCAAAGTGACAGGATAGTGTATAAAAGTCTTATTTCCCTTTGAACTACAGTTTCTCTAGCAGTGTTCAACATTCCTAAATACTTCCTTGTGCTTTGTTTAAATTCCAAAGAAGTTTACAGAATGTTTTTTATGGGCAGGAAGCAAGGATAGTGAAGGCAGTTGTAGAATTTGGAAAAACAAAGAGCACCGTTGCTATCCCACAAAAACCAAGCAAACTAGTAGAATATATTTTAAATTACTCTTAAGACTTACAAAATAAGCCTTGTTTCACCATACAAAAAACTTATGCACACCAAAGCATCTTGGAAAACTGAGTTAAACAGGCTTCTTCTACAAGCTTATTTCTGCTTCTGCTAAGAGGCTCCACTTTTTTTAGTTTTTAAAAGAGCAAGGAACTGCAATGTGAGTACACACAGGAAACTGAAATAATTCCACAACAGTAGTAACATGCTGCAGTTTTATATGTAAATGCAGGCATTTTGAAACTGTAATGATTAATAGATGCATCTGGAATTTTGAAACCATTGTGGGTGCATTCACAAAAGTGGTTACTCTAAGAGATAGAAACAATTATGAAGCATCTATTTCTCCCAACATGACCAGGCCATAGTTCTCATTTCTATTTTCTCCCTTCTGTGGGCAGGGGGATATTTCTAAAATGTAGCAACGACTCATTATTTTTATTTTTGTGAATAGCTTATGAGAGTCTTCTGGGAACCAGACGGTGGGTTTTGGGGGAGCAATTAAGATGCTATAGTACTAGAAGCTGGCACGTTTTACTTTAAAACATTCTACTGTCTGAAACTAAAATATATACAACCAAAAAGTAAAAACATAGGTGGAACAAGCACAAAGTATGTTACCTCCTTTGGACTCCACACTGCAGAGTTTGTGCCAGTTCAGTGCTGCAATATTAACTTTTCAGTCGAGAGAGCATTTAAAATTCCCATTTTGCAATTGTTGTGTTCTGCACTGTTTTTTGTTTGAATGAGATCTCTTCTGGCCATTAGCAACTTCTCTTTCCTGCCACTGCACCCCTACGCACGCACGCACGCACACACACTCACCCATCAAAGTGTAGGACAGTCTCAAACAGAAAGAAAGCAGTTTACCTTTTCTCGGTGCCAGCATTCAACCAGCTCTTGGTCTGTGTGCTTACTGTCCAGAGGGGTCAGGCCTTCAGACCAGGTTGTAAGCAATGTGCTGAAGCGTTGCAAGGCCTCTTCCAGAAGAACAGCCTGGGCTGCAAACTCCTGTTCTGACCAGGCCATCTGACTCTCCAGTTCCTGCAGCCTGTTTCGGGACTGGAAAGCATTATCTTCCCACTGCTTCCAGTCGGACTGGAGGGCCTGCATTTCCGCGTCCATGTCTTTGCCCCCTTGAATGCTTGTGTTCTTCTTCACGGCAGGAGCCAACGTTTGGATCCTGTGGAGGCGACCCTCACCAGTCTGTCTGGAATCTATCAGCTCCTGCAATGGAATATCACCATGGTAACCGAAATGGCCAGGATCCACTTCAGCCGAACAAGCAAAATGCAGCATTTTTACAGAGCTGTGAACTGCAACCGTTGGCAGTTTCACCAAAAGTGTGTGTAAGCTGTGCTAAAATGTAAGGGAAAAGTAAAAACAGAAGTGCAGGCAGAAACAAAACAAAGCCAAACCATGTCTAAACGAACAACAATCAACTTTAAAAGATTCTTAGAATCTTTCCTCACCAATCCTGAGGGGAAAAAAAGTAACATTTTCTGAGAAACCCAGTAGTGAGTTGGATTTTATTAAAATAAACAAGGTATCTGGTTTCTTTTAGAAGTGTCATCAGCTTAAATGAACAGTTTTGGGCAATGAGGGATATAGCAAAAATATTTAAGCAAGTCTGTCCACAATTTAGTATCATTATTTTAATGAGGAAAAATGTTCTTATATTAAGCCTTTTATGTAATACTTTGTTTTAAGTATTAGATAAAGTGCTAACATTGCTCCAAAATTCTACATGGCATATAAACTGGATTTGGGGAAAACAGTGGTTTCAGAATGTCTTCTATATTGCTTTATAATTGCCATTTTTATTTACTTAATAATCATTGTTTACCTGCAGAGGCAGATCTTATAAATATAATTAAATAGAATTATGGTGCTCAGCTGAATATTTTTTAAAAAATACATTGGATTGAATGGTGATTTTCTATGGATAAAGGAGTCTTTCCATCTACGGGTAGTCCTCAACTTACAGCTACAATTAGGACCAGAATTTGCATTGCTAACTGAGGCAATTGTTAAGTGAGTCATCCCTGATTTTATGACCTTTTTTGCCACAGTTGTAAAGAGAATCACTGCAGCTGTTAAGTGAATCACATAATTGTTAAATGAATCCAGCTTCCCACACTGACTTTGCTTGTCAGAACTGACTGGGAAGGTTGCTAATTATGAACCCTGTAATCATGCAACTGTTGTAAATTCATGCTGGATGCCAACCAGCCAAATTTGATCACGCAAATGTAAAGATGCTATGACAGTTACAAGTGTGAGGACTAATGATTTCTTGTAGTACCATTGTAACTTTGCACGGTCCCTAAATCAATGGTTGTAAGTCAAGGACTATCTGTATACAAGATTTTTCATTTAATAAAGAAATCCCTCTGGTAAAATGAAAGGGTTTTTTCTTTTTGTGCAAAAGTTCCCTCTTTCTTGTTCCTGTGGAAAATATTACTGAGAGAAAGAGAACAAGAGAATTCAGTGTCTTCCATTCTGCTGTAGGAAGACAGTCAGAAGAACTAAAAAGTGCCCAATCTGATTCTAAAGAAATTTGAGAATTTTTTAAAAAATAATTAAAGCTTATTATGCAAACTTCTTAACACACATGTACAAAAGTTAATAATGAAACTATGCAACAATTTCTCACATTGATTTTGACTAGTTTTTTCTGTATGGCAGACAAGTCTCCTGATGTGTCCGACCAGCGGTGAAGCTCTTCTTTTGCTGAATGAAGCCAATCGGAAAATTCATGCACTGCATCAAGGTATAACAAATGGTCTTTTACAATATCTTCAGCTGTTTTCATTTTTTCCTGTAAATCAAAAGGAGACTGTTCAAAACTGAGTTTAAGGTATCAAAACAATTTTTTTTCCTGCTTGATGTGATCAGTTCAGATTTGTTTATTTGAAAATAGTGTGAAGAGAAGTGGTTTACTAGCACTATTATTTTTGCCTAATTATACTGTTGATAAAAAAATCACTAATATCATCTAGTACTTTGTACACTTCAAAATTGATTTAAAAGATAGTGTAAACACCACATGTGTGCAAATAAATACATTTCGGGTATTCATTCAGGAAGGCCTCTATTTGGTCGGTATGAGTTTGAAATAGGTGCAGCTATTTAAATAAGTTCATTCATTAAAGTAAATCCATTTAAAGGAGTCGTATCTTTTTTCACGGTTGTATGGACACTGTTAAGATTTCATGTAGCTTTTTATCTGATGGATGAATAGTACAGAAGTGCCATGAAGAAGCACTCTTTTGAATCATTTTCAAAGTATGCCCAGACCTATTATCATGATTGCTGCCTCACATAATAACACTAGCCAAGCGTGGGTCTCTCTGTTATAGAGAAGCAAGAGATTTATTATCAATATAAGAGATTACTAATCATGCAATGTTTGAGCTTGTCTGATTAAATAAAGAAAAGCTCCCCAATCTAAACAGGGCACAATTTATACACAAGCTTTTTATATCTCTCTTGTCTTTAACTCTAAAGTTAACCTCAAACTTCCTCCCAAGAGCTCGGGAATTTTATAAAACAGTGCAAGTAAATATATTAACACCAGTTTGCTATTAACATGGAAGCTGTTTTGGGACTGCTTGAGAAGAAGGGGAGGGAAATAAGAAATTAAATTTACAGAAAACAACCAGGAGAGGAAAATTATATTAATTTAATATAACTTCATTTAATTTATTTAGCCATGATGGCACAGTGGTTAGAATGCAGTATTGCAGGCTAATTTTCCTGACTGCCAGCAGTTCGATTCTGACCATCTCAAGGCTGATACAGACTTCCAACTTTCCGAGGTCAGTAAAATGAGGACCAGATCATAAGGGACAATATGTTGACTCTGTAAATCACTTAGAGAGGGCTGTAAAGCACTGTGAAATGGTATATAAGTTTAAGTGCTATAGTGCTATTTCAAAGATATGTATGGTGGCCCATGTAAGAACACAATTCTGGATCGCTTACAACAATAAAACCAAAAAAAGTATTAAAAAATGAAAGCAAAAATCTGATGGTTTGGCCATTTACTTTTAGTGCCTTCAACGCTACTGACTTCCATCTTACCCTTTCCTAGAACCTGGCACAGGGCCAGGTTTTTATGGCTTTCTGAAAAGCTTAAAAGATGGGGACTTGTTAGATCCCTTGTGCAAAAGAGTTCCACACGGAAAGTGCCACTACAAAAAAGACCCACTTCCTCAGTCCCACCAGAAGGCAACATTTAAGGGAAGGGGCCCAGAATCTGCCTATCCTATCGGATATTGTACCATCTCAGGGAGAGATGACCATGCAAATTATCTGGCCTTTTGTTATGTAGAGCTTTAAATGTGATAACCAGCACCTTGAATTTTACACATAAAGAAATTCAAATAGTGCAACTTGCAACACTGGTATATTAAAGGAAAATTATGAGGTGTCCAACTCTAGTGAAGGAAGATGAGATGAAATGGAAAATATGTAACCACTAACTCATTACAATCAACAAGGTTTTTTTTTTTACTCTTTAGTCATTCAATCTCAGAGACTGTACAGCTCCTTTGTTCATTAGACCCTGGAAATTTTCTGGATGTATTGATAGTTTTCCAGAATTGTAACCGTTGCATGGGCATTTACATTTTTCTTCTAAGTTGGAACCAGTAGCTTTCCAAAATGTAGTTAAATGTCATAAAAGAAATGACATACAAGCATTGTGTTTCCTTCATTATTCAATTTTCTGTTCAATTTGTGATCTGTCTTCTATTCTCTTCCTGCTATCTTTTCTATGCTCTTTCCCCTTCCTTTGTTATATTTTATATGTTTATATGTTTTCATGACTTTGACCCTACTTGTTTCATTTTGGGTGATAGTTATGCTGGATTTTTGCCATTTAACCCCCCCCACCCCCCTGGAGAACTCTAGTTCTATTTCAAATCAGAGATCAGGGCTACACTAATTTATGGTTAACTTCAGTTACAAATAACTGGATTGAATTAATAAGTTCAGCTTATTTTTTAAAAAAAGTGCATTACAGTTCAGCATAATTTGTAAATCCTGTCACAGATACATTGGATTTGTTTTGTAATTCATACAATTGGGTTGACTATATAATATAATTATATTAGCATACATTTTAACCTTTAAACCTTGATTAACACTTCTGTAATTCTGGTTTGCCTACATATTACAAAATCTTCACCTTGGCAACTGTTGCAATATTTGTGAATTGTGTTTTCAACTCCTCTTGAGCAGTTTCTCCAAAAGAATCGTCCTGCGTTTTCTCGTGCAGTTCTCTGGCTTTTATTATGAGCTGGTGTAGGTCATTAGAATGTTCTTCTACTTCTGAAACAATAGCTTGGAAGCAATCCAGCTGGGAAAATTTCTCTTTCAGGCCATTCTGCGATTCCAAAGGCTCTTTCAATTTGTGATCTATCGACTCCAACCACTGATTCAACTGACTTTTCTTCTCCAGGTGGCAATTCCACTGATTTATCACAAATTCCAGCAAGCTTAATATAAACAGAAACATAGAAATCAAAATATGAAAAGTTTTTGGGGAAATAAATTGAGTTAAAACATCAAGAATGTTGCAAAATGTATGCCCCAGTAGAATTTTCTGTTTGTAGAGAAGCAAGCAAAAGGAGTATGGGGAAAAGAAGAAAAGACTTTCCAACTGATTCAGGATTGAAAGGGGGAGGGGTTAATAAATCTCTCTGCATATTTTATATAAAATAGTACCTTCCATCCCCCTTCCTTCTCTTTCTTTTACTTAACAACATTTCTGTTATGGGGGGATGAATGAACACTAACGCGCATTAAAAACCTACTTGTTTCAACAGACCGGTCTGGCCTAGTACTTTCAGTGGGGGTTTTAAATTAGTTTTTAAATTTTAAATTTTTAACGTTTTAAATTTTTCAATTGTTTCATTTTAATTGGTTTTAATTTAATTGATCAGCCACCTCATTTATTTAAATTTTAATTTTGTTTTTAGATTGTTATATATCTGTGTTTTTAAAGGCTGTACACCGCCTCGAGTCCTTCAGGAAGGAGGCAGTATAGAAATCAAATAAATAATAATAATAATAATACTAACATTGCCATTTCTTTAATTCATGCTTCTCAATGCTGGATTTGAGATGGGTTTTCCAGGAGCTCACTGTGTCTCACATTACACTTTTGCAAAAATCCTAATTTCCTCTAGTGAGGAGGAAAGTACAGTGAAATGAAAAAGAGGCAGGAAAACTTCCTTTATGAATTTCCCCTTTTAATTAATCTGGGTTCTGAGCAATTATTATTTCATAAAGTGTCCTCTGAATAAGAAAGAAAAAAGAAAAGCAGCAACATAAAGGTTTACCTTTGACAGCTCACCGAGGTGCTGACAATGCTGCCCCAGAGGTCTTTTAATCTTTGCAGCTGGCTCTGAATCACTTTTTGTCCCTCTTCATTACTTGTCTTAAGGACTTGTTCAGCTTTGCCAATGGCCATGTTCAACTTGACCTCTCCTTCTCCTTTCATTAATAGGATATCCTACGACACAAAAGTTCCAGGTCAACACTTTACAGAGAAAAGGAATACCTATCCAACATCTTTTGCATTGTTTTACCTGTTCTGCAGGTATGACAAATGCAAAAGATTTTATCCATGTAGGTTTTTCCATAGGAAATAGAATAACTACATTTACTAAAAATATAGTAGATTTTGCTTCCTGTTGACTGTCCCTTATAGGATTATCATTATATAATTATGTTGTCAGGGTTCCACACAACAGCAGCAACACAATCAGAATTCCAAACAAATAAAGTCCAAAGAATAAGATTCTATTGAAGACATTGTTCTGGTATGGCCTGGAGAAATCCCGAATCTAAAATTCCACCCAAGTAAAACTGAAAGTTCCACCCCACTAATTATCACGTTAATTTTTCACCAATCCCTTCAAAAAGAGTTTTAACATTTCACCTAAGACATCCCACCAGGTGTCCACGGCCCAGGGAAACTTTCCCATGAGAACTACTTCTAAAGAATGTAAAATAGATAACAACTCCGAGTCGTCCTCACCAACCCCTACTCTGCCAACTTGGTGACCTTGCAAAAGAAAGAAAAAAATGTGTCATAGCTAAAAGGCCCCATATAATGTGCCAAGAAACAGATACTACTCTTCAGCATAAAAACCCCTGTCCGAAATTGTCCTTTTAGACTTGACATACGTAGGCATTTGCTATTATGAGAGACTTAATAGTGATCTTGAAATAATACTTTGGGAATAGATGAGTTGTTGGTGACAAAAAATCATGGATATTTTCTTATTTGGAAAGCAAATATTGGATTGACATTTTACTACTGATGATTGTCATCATTTCTGATGGTCATAATCATTTCATAATTCATTTAAATTTCTCTGGTGTTAAAATACTCCTTAAAAATGTTCCATGTTAACTTTTATTCAGACATAACAAGACTGAAAAATAAAGGTAAATACAAAGGGCAAAGTAGAAAAAATTGATGGAAATATAATTTAACTACCTTGTTTGTTGGTTTGTTTGTTTCTTGCCTTTAACTCAAGGTGGTGAACATATTCAACACACCTTCCTCCTCCTATTTCCCTCACAAAATAACCTTGTGGGTGAATTGGACTGTGAGAGAGAATGACTGGCCCAAAGTCACCAAGGACCAAGGCTTGCATGTTTGGTCCTGGCTGGTCAATCATTGATCCTGGAAACAGTTTCAGTTTTATCTAAACTTTAATCAAAATGGTATTAAGATAAACACTATTTGTAGTCAGTTCTTCTATTCTGTTGCTGTTTTACCTGGATTTGGAGGTGTCGTTTCTCCAAGGTCGCTTTGTCTCCAAGGGTACCCTCAGCACAGCTGAGTTTTCCCTGAACATCCTTCACCCAGGTCCACATATCTTGTAGAGCTTCTTCCAAAGTCTGGTGATCTTGGAGAGCTATCTGAGAAAGCCGCAGCTTCTCCTTTACTTCCTTGATTAAATTCTGATAAGCAGAAAATTGCTGAGAGGCCAGACGAACCTCCATTCCAGTACTGTAGTCTTTCTCACTTAAAAACTGTGCCTTTTGAGAAAGTTTATCAAAAGATTCTCTAAAGAAAAAAAAAGTAAAATGTAAAAAAACCTGAGTTATAAATGCATCTATAAATATATAATTTTGAATAAATATCAACAAACCATGCTAATTGCAGAAATATATTTGAATATGTCTCAGATATGAAAGCTAGTGGCTTTACACAAAAGATAAAATTGCAATCATTACAATAATAAAAAGCTGGAACTTGCTAGCAGATGTTAAATTCTATACCCAGTCTCTAAAATGAGCACTGACTCTCAGGTAATTTCAATTACTACCTTGCTGTTTTATTTGATGTTATTAATTAACAGCAACAATATAAGCACTATATCAGTCAGTTGCAATGAATACAACTGAAAAAGCAGCAATCTGCTTTAAATGTGCATTATGATGAAATCATCCTTTTTCAGAGATTCTAAGAAAAACTGGTATAAAAATTACATGCCTCACATTCAAATATGTGAACTACTTTCACTTAATTCAATTCAATCCTTTATTGTCAATGCACAGCAGGCGTGCAGCGAATTAGTAGAAAAATGTGAATTTGTCTCTTGTAAAATAGTTCATTATTAGAACCAAATTCAAACTGCTGTTATTTATTGAATTCTGTAAATAATGAAACTTGCAGAGCTATAGTTTTCTGCAGTTGTACTTCAGAACAGTTGAAATGCACAAACAAAATGTAGGGTAATTGTTATAATTAACTAAGAGAAGAATAAGTTAATAAACATGCTTTTATACCTTGCAAGCAGAAGTTCTTCCAAAAAGGCTTCTACTTTCTGTACCTCGTCTTTCTTATCTGGGATGTGCTGTTTGTGTTCACCTAGAGCTTCTGTGTTTATCCTTTCTTTCTTTTCATGAAGCCATAAACTCCAGCTCTTGCACTGGTCCTCAAAACTGTAAGAAAAGAAGCAAATAAAACAATACCACTAATGTTGGATAAATGCAGGATGCAACATACACCTATTTCATCTAAATGTGTCTTATAAAGAGCACTGATGTTTTGAACACCCCCGACAAAAAACATACTTTTCTATAGCTGTAAGTATTCTAAAAATACTTAGCAAGTATCTAAATATGGCAAAGCAAACCATGAGAATTATTGTGACTCTGGAACTTTACCAATTCTAAACTGGCACAGTGTGCATTTATTATCACAGTCAAGGAAGAAAGTGAAGACACTGCAAAGATTGTTCCCAAATCAGTTTTCAAGCAATTAAATCTTCATATGATAATTATGTGAGTGACGAAGTAGATCCATTATGCTTCTATTCTTCTACTACAAATCACCAACAGCACTGTCTCCCCCCCTCCAGTGCATTTAATGGGTGGAATGCTCTAAGTCGTGTGCAAATCATACAGAGATTCTGAAAACCAGGAGCTTCTTTCCAAAAATGAAATGGCAAGAAGGATGCCTGGCAACATTTCTCCACCCAACCTTCTATGAACACTCAAATGTTCACTAGAAATGAAAGCTCAATACTATCTTGTCTCCACCGCAGATAAATTATGCATTTTACTGAAAACATTACCTTCTAAATCTCTAGTTGAAACAAAAAAAAATGCAATAATACATCTTACAGAACATTCACACTGCCATTGTGTTGGCCATTATTCCTTTTTTCCAATTATATCATAAAATTACAATTGAAGATGGACAGAAAGAAATAGTAGAATGAATGTGCAGTCCTTACTGAGAATGTTTTTTTTAATTATTTTTACCATTTAATTTAAGTATAGCATAAGGAACATATCTATATACTATGTAAAATATGGCTATCTTAAACTTACCTTTCCAACTCTGCAATGCATTCTTCCAAAGCTTGTTTATCTTTCAAACATTGTTTTAGAAATGCTTCAAAGTCCTGATGAGCTTTAGATATCTGTTCTTGAATACCATTCACAGATGGTTTAGGTAAATAAGTACACAGATTTTCTCCTTCCTGGCAGGCTGACTCCAGTTTAGCCTTTCCTTCATTAAAAGAGTCTAGCACTTTCTGAGTTAAAAAAATATATACAAATTTATAAGGGTAAAAAGAATGAGAAGGGGAAATAGATATGAAGAGACTTTATATCTAATTTTTATTTTGTGTTTAACTTCCAAAAAGCAAAACTACAACTATCTACATTGTTAATCTATGCATGTAAGAAATTAATCCATGGTGAATAATAATATAGTAGTAACAACTGTAATATTTATTGAAGGCATGAGAAAAATGGAACAAAAAACAATGGATTTTTTTTCCAGACTGGACAAATGAGAAACAAAATAAGTAAGCACACCCCAACAATAGGCTATCTTATAAGTCTTCTACATCCAATAAACATTTTGTACAAACACTACTAGTGTTAACATTATAAAAATAGCCAATACTATCATTATTTTTGTGGGTTCTTGATTTTGATTCCATCAATCAAATATGTACTTTTATAATACTTATACTTACAGTTAAGTTTTATGTAACAATTAATAGGTCATAATTGAAATTATATAGATAATGTTTATTAATGTACAACTTTTCAATGATGAGAAAGTGTCTGAAAACCCAGAAAGCATTTATGATTTTGCTGTATGATTTTTTTCTTGTAATTTCATGGCAGCGTTGATTCCTAGCTACTGCTTTGACCAGTCCCTACAGTTTCTTGGTAAGTTTTGGGGAAATGGTTTGTTTTTGCTCTCTTCCTAGAGCTGAGAGAGAGTCACTGGTTGGCTTCCTGTTAAAGGTGGGACTAAACCTCATAGTCTCCCAGGTTCTACCCTAGTTCCTTAACCAATAAACCAAATTGTCTATACACTACACCAATGTTATGAGGGACTGTTAATATATTTTGAACAACACTCTTAATTTGCATTAGAATTCTATGAGATAATTATAAAAGGTCATTAATGCATACTGTCTACTGCACATTGTGATGTAAAATCAATGTTTGACCATTGTAATTTAGTGGTTTGGCAACATATATATCAAGAACAAAAAGAATTGCTCAATAATTTCCTAATATTATCTAGAAAAGTCTGGAAGCTGACCAACATGGAACTCACTCACTCCTGCAAACTTACCTGTAGTTTGTGGAGTTTTGCTTCAATAGCTTTACTATCCCCAGTTGCAATATTTATATCCTTTATTGCAATCTTCAGATTAGAATACCAATTTTGAAATTCCTCCATAGATTCTTTTTTTAAAAAAGGAGATAGCAGGCATTATTGTCTAATACAGTAACATTGATTTATATATCCCAAACTTAGAATTCACCAAGAATATAACAGTACAATGGCTCTGGACTCACAAAGACCTCACAAATGCCTAAGAGACTGCAGGTTGTATCTTTGCAAACATAACAAACAGAAGCAAAATGAAAATAAAAGTAGAACTGGATTATCTAATCCTGTTAGCCTAAAATGAGGATAGAGAAAGAAGTCACAGGGAGCCAGAGAGACCAAGATGATTTCAGGAATACAGAACAAGGAATGAGGAAGCCAAGATAAGATGTAAAGTAGCCAGGATAGAATTTTGCAGTTTATAGATGAAGTGAAAGAATATTGTCAGAAAAAGAAAGGAAACTTGTTCATGGACACCGGTATATACTCGTGCACTGAAAACACATACTTGCATGCATGCATAAAATGTGCCCAAAATGTGTGGGTGCCCCCAACCACATATATAATATTAGTAATAGCAAGGTTACTTTTTCAAAATTACTATTGTGTCCATGAAACCAAACAGTAGAGGACTTGCAAATATCTATAAAATTTGGGGACTAGCTTTCCATACCATCCCTGTTATAGAAACTATATAAAATATAATTTCTATAACAGGGATGGTACGGAAACCTAGTCCCCAAATTATTTCATGTTGTAAATGGAAACTTTATTCTAATACTGGCATATTTGTCTCCAGCATACATTCCTGTGGGCTAGATGATTCATATATCTATGAAGAGAACTCACGTAAGAAATGTTTTTCTAGGGATTCCTGTAAAGATGCCTGGGCTTTCAAACTCAACTGGTTCACAGCTTCATACTTTTTTATCAGGGACGTTATAGTGCCTCCAAGAGTTTCCAACTCCAAAGATGGATATTTACGGCAGAGGCCGTTAAGCATTTCCTGTGTAGAATCAAAATTGTTCTGCTGTTGGCGAATCTCCTTCTGTATTTTCTGACGAAACAATGATATCATTAGAATATTTACATACAATTGAACATTACTTTAAAACTGTTTTATTGACTGTCTATGGAGATTCTCAATCATCTAGGTCCTGGTTGTTCCAAAGGTGCTTTTTCCAAAAGGCAATTTTATGCCTGCAGACTTCCTTGGTTTTTTTCTTCGAAAATGTTTCACTTCTCATCCAAGAAGAAAAACTAAAAAAGGGGGAAATCCTTGGAATACTAGCTAATAGCCAAAGCTTAGCAACTACTTTTAACAGTTGTACTTTGCCAAACTTCAAGATATCTAAGTCCCAACTCTTTGTGCTAAAACTTCCAGTCAGGGCAAAACTGTACTAAACACAAATTGAATAATCCCTAAATCTGGGGTGGGTGAAATCAAGCACTCCAAAGTGCTGCATATTTAATTAAAGAATGGTCCTAATCATGTTACTATATTTATGATATGAATAGAAGAACACTTTCTCAAATGGTCTTATTTCCTCAGTCTGAAAGTCTAATTAAAACAAAAAGTGTATTTTTCAAGGTAAGTATATTTTGCTCAAAAGACATTAATTATAGCCATGTGATCTGGGACATTTTAAATGCTTTCAGCACTGACTGTTAAACTGGGACCTCATGTTTTTTTTCTTCACATAAAATGCCAATTAACCTCTAATGGATGAATATTTCAAATAGTGGATTTGTTCACAAGGTCTATTTTAAGGGAGTGATAATAAAGTGAATGCCCCATATTTTTATTCCAATTTGCTCAACAAGTCTTGTTTATTGGTTTTGTTCTACTTACATTGACTGTCCCAAGAGCTGATGGAACCTGACTATGAATGCAGTTTAATAGTGATTCTTCTGTATTGACAAACCAGTTTTCCATCTGAGTAACAAAGTTGTATAACTGTGTCTTCTGAGAATTAAAATCTTTCAAAGTTTCTTTAGCTGTATCATACATTGTTTTGCTATGCATTAGCTTCTTCTTTAAATCAGCATCTAAAAACTAGAAGCAAATATAGATACACTAAAATAATAATAAAGACTATTCCAAAATAAATTTAGAAAAGTGACAGTCATATGACAGTAAGGTGTATTTGAATTATTTTGTCGAAAAAAAAAAAAAAATAGACAAACCACTCCACTAAAAGTAAAAGAAGAAACTTTTAAAGGTCATTTTAAGGCCTGACTTTTTAAAACCTTTTTAAAACCTTTTTTTTAAAAAGGTTTTATAATATATTGATGGTTATTAATAAAATATTATAGCATATTTTTTCAGTCCACAATTAAAATGTCTTTGATCAAGGATACATATTTTTTTATATTTTTATAAAAAAATAAAATATTTATATTATATTTATATTATTTTGCTCTGCTCTGCCACACAGCGTTAGATAGTTTCTCAAGCTGATAGTTTGTCATGAACTTCAGCTCTATTTTTGATAAAAATTTGACATGGGAAAACTTTGAAGTGTTCCTGAAAACAAAGAAGGGAGTTTTCTTTGTTACTGAATGAACCTTGATATTTTTTTCTACAGACAATGAAATGGACTTCTCTAGCATTTTCCAGAAACCTAGAAATTTATAGATACTTATCAATGTGGCTAATCATAAACCAAGTGGAAAATCACTAGAGCTCACTTGTACCTGTTTGCTATCAAACATGTATGTGTAGACACTTATTAAATTATGTACAAGCTTTATTGATTTCTTTTCTTTTGAATTTCTTATGGAGATTTTGTGTATGTAAAAAACTGTCCCTTTATTTTTAAATTTGCCATTTTGCTTGCAAATTGGTATTTGAGAAGGATCATTAGAATGGAGGTGGGCTGCAAATAATTGCCATAAATTTATAAATAAATTTGATTATAGTGCTAGAAATTATGCATATACTGTATTGTTTCATACAATGTTTTTTTAAAAGGGAAATTTTCACAACAAGGCCACATATAATAGAAGAATCAAAATCAATAGCTATGTCCTAGAAGAGATTACATAATGCATAAATTCTGACTTTGAATATAATATTTTAACTGGAAAATTTCCACAAATACTTTTATTGATTCAACTGATGCTTATCACATGGAATGCTTTTATCCAATGCATTCAGAATGCTCTAAATATATTGTAGATTACAAAAGCCTAATACCACCTTTTGATCCATTGGGTGAACAACTTATACTTCCTCTAATTTAGGGTTGTTGGGGAGATTTAAAGGGTGAAATGAATGTCTGCATTCTGTAGAACTTACATATCTGAATTCTTACAGAAATATATCTATTTTGCCTGTTAACCCCTTTTTTATACCACCCTAAAAAACTGCATGGAAAACGGTTCCAGGGCAAAACCATGCCCAGTATAGGAGATAACCAGACTGAACGCAAAGGAGGGGTCAAATATGTCATCAGCCTCAGGTCCTTTTGCACTCACAAGAGATCTAAGTTTGACCCACCTTGAATTCCACTGATTCTTAGTTACCGCCTATTTCCTTTGACCTTTGAGATCAGATTCATGTAGAGACCATTAGTATACAGTAAACCTATATTTATTTGAACTTCCTGGACTTGACACCTCTCCCCACAATCAGAAAAGCCAATCTTACCAGAAGAATTGGAGGAAGTTCTTCTGAATTTATCAATTTTTTAAGCTCATATATGTTCGAATTCATTTGCTCCAACTTCTCTTCTTTGTGCTTCATCTGAGACTGCAAAGGAACATGGGGGAGATGAATGTTTCCCTTTCTGTCATATGTTAACATTTACTGTTATTCACGTAAGGAAAGTTTAAAAGATTACACTTGGAATATAGCAAACATAAATATTTTGTTCCAGGCACACTATTGTTCCAACTGAAAGAAATACAACAAAGAGTTATGCCACTCTGTGCACAGGTATTCCTCGCTTAATTATCATAATTTGGACCAATAACTCAATTGCTAAGTTAGATGGTTGTTAAGCAAGGCATCTCTTGACTTCAACTTGTAATTTTATAGTGCTGATTTTTTCATAAACATAGCTCATTAGGAGCCAGCTGTAAAGTACACAAATAGCAATGAGGTGACTGGGATATTGCAACAGTCATAACAAATGGACAATTGCACAGAATCTGAGTCTCAGTTATTTACCACAGAAACATGGCAACAATTGCAAGTGTAGGAACCAGTTGTAAAGTTACTTTTTGGAACTATTGTAACTTTGAATGGCCAGTAAATAGAACAGTATTAGTACTACTCTGTAATGGCTTGGTAAGACCACATTTGGAATACTGCATCCGGTTTTGGTCACCATGACTCTAGAAAGAGTATAGAGAACAGCAAAAGGGGAGTGGAGGCTAAAACATATGAAGAACAGTTGCAGGAATTGGGTATATTTAGTTTAATAAAAAGAAGGACTAAGGGTGACATGAAAACAGTGTTCCAATATCTAAGGTGCCACCACATACAAGAGGGGATCAACCTATTCTCCAAAGCATCCAAAGGCAGGACAAGAAACAATGGATGGAAACTAATCAAGGAAACAACCAACCTAGAATTAATTTTCCTGACAGAACAATTAATCAGTAGAACGTCTTGCCTCCAGAAGTTGTGAGTGCTCCAACATTGGTCAGGGTTCCACACAACATTAGAAACTCAATCAGAACTCCAACGAGATTAAAGTCCTCAGAATTCTGATTGAATTGCTGATGTTGTGTAGAACCCTGACAATTGGAGGTTTCTAAGAAGTTATTAGACAACTATTTGACTGAAATTGTATAGGGTTTCCTGACTGAGAAGGGGGTTGGAGTAGAAAACTTCTCTAATCTTAACATGTGCTAATAATTTTAAAATTAGAAATCATAAATAATGTGTATTATGGCACCTGAAATTCATCCAAGACAACTTCTGTTCCTTGACAGCTTGCCAAGTTGTTTATGATATCATTTGACTGGGACATGGCGTTATTGCACCATCCTTCAATATTATCACGGATGGCTAGTATGTCTTCCCACAAAGTCACGCTAATGCTCAACTTATCTATGTTGTCTTCAATTTTTTCTGAAACCTGTTAAGCAATGAAAGAAAACATTTCATTTCATTCTATTTGATCCATTGTAGCTTGCAAGCTACTCATTTTCAAAGAGCTCTAACAGTTTACATCAAGTAATAACAGTATTAAAAATAATAATCTACAAAACAAACATTCCCTAATGGCACTACCCAACAAAGGCAAGTCCATCTTCATTGTCTCCAATGCTTTCCTAAAGAGAAATGTCATCAAGACTACTTGGAAGCCCAGCAAGGAGGGGATCATCTGGATGTCAAGAGGGAGGGGCATCAACTTCCTGTTTGGCTTCTTCGCCGGCAGGTTGGAATCCGTGATCATCCGCGGTTTCGATCTGTGCTTTCTTGCTGGAACTCCTTGACCCTCCCCATAGAGGAGGTAAGAGGAGGTGAAGAGGGGAACTGCCAGAGTCGGGGGGA
>JAEANM010004815.1:0-20319 GCA_017656035.1 Myanophis thanlyinensis
ATAAAATAAAATAAAATATTCTGGAGACCCAGTTTATGAAGGACTTCCTATTTTGATCAAGGACAGCTTCATCCTAATGGTGGAGATTCTTAGCTGTCATTGAATGACTACTCCTGTCATTGTAAATCAGTGGTGCTATTGGCTGAGGTTACTTTCAAATTGTTGGACAAGACTTTTGAGACTCCCTTGGACTGCAAGGCAATCAAATCAATCAATCCTAAAAGAAATCAACCCCGATTGTCCTCTGGAAGGAGAAATAATGAAGATGAAGTTTCAAATGCTTTGGCATTTGAGAAGAAAAGAGAAGACTCGCTGGAGAAGATCCTGATGTTGGGAAAGACAGAAGGCAAAAAGAGAAGCTGGACGACAGAGGATGAGATGATTAGATCAACGCAATGGCAAAACACAGCATGGCAACCTACAAAGCGTGCTTGTTTTGAGAATAAGTCAACTACTGTCCATACTGTGTGAATTTGGGCAAACCGTGGGAGGCAGTGGAGGATGGGGAGAGGGGCTGGCATGCTGTGGTTCATGGGGTTGCAGAGAATCAGATGTAACTCAGCAAATAAACAACAACATTGCCTGAGGTTGTTTCTTAGTGGCTTTGGAATTTTTGAATGCAAGTAAGGGTTGGAGTTACTGGTCCCGGAGGAGGAGACTGGAGTGGCATGTACGGAAACAATTCCTTCCCTCTCCATGTAACATGGATACAATCCTTATTACCCTCACCCCACAACTGTGATTCAACACACAAACACAAAATATCAACAAGCATCATCTGCTTTAGCACTTCATGGCTCAATGTCTACGGAGGTTCTCCATCATCCAGGTCATGGTTGTCCCAAAGGTGCTCTTTTTTTTTCCAAGAGGCAACTGGACTTTCTGGGTTTTTTTTCTTTGAAAACATTTTGCTCCTCATCCAAGAAGTTTCTTCATCTCTGACTGAATGGTGGGGAATGGAAGGATTTATACTCCTTGCAGACAGCTGGTCATTTGCATTCTTTGAGTGGGTTGTTAAGGGGGCATGGTGGCTCGGTGGCTAACATGCTGAGCTTGTTGATGAGAAATGTCGGCAGTTTGGCGTTTCGAATCCCTAGCACTGTATAATGGAGTGAGCTCCTGTTACTTGCCCCAGCTTCTGCCAACCTAGCAGTTTGAAAGCATGTCAAAATGCAAGTAGAAAAATAGGGACCACCTTGGTGGGAAGGTAACAACATTCCTTGCACCTTTGGAATTTAGTCATGCTGGCACATGACCATGGAATTGTCATCAGACAGTGCTGGCTCTTCGGCTTAGAAACGGAGATGAGCATCATCCCCTAGAGTCGGGAACGACTAGCACATATGTGCAAGGGGAACCTTTACCTAGTGCTGTGATGGTGAACCTATGGCAGAGGTGCCATAGGTGGCATGCAGAGCCATCTTGCTGGGCACACAAGCTGTCAGCCAACTTACCTCCAGCTGAGCATGTACCTGTGATTGCACATGCATGCGTGACTGCAGAGACCCATCTGGTCTTCGGGCCTCCGCTGTGCATGCGAGCGATTACAGCAGGAAATCCAGCTGGTCTTTGGAGTCTCTCTGCGCATGCACACGATTGCTCATGTATGCATGGGTGCCTGCTGACAGCCCATGTGCATTGCACATGCTAAAGCTGCATGCACAGGCAGATGGTGCGGCTGCACTTCTGAAAGGACCGTGTTGTAGATTGGAGTTAGATGATGTCATATCGCTCCCCATCTCTTGAGAGAGGGCTGTTCAGTTTTGACACAGATGGGCTCTTTAGCCCCACTTTCAAACCAGTGATCCTCACTTTATGGCTCTTTTCCCCCATAGAGCAGGGACTCCCAACTCCTGGGCTGTGGACCAACACAATTGGACCATGGAAGCAAGCAAAGCTTCATCTGCACACATGCACAGGATCTACGTAGGTAGCACATGAAATTATGCCTCCTCCCCTCCCCTGGTCCATGGAAGAAGAAAAAAATCCAGTTCCCGGTGCTCAAAAAAATTAGGGACTCCTGTCCTAAAGGGGGAAAAATGTGGGAATGAATGGAGAATGCATACCTTCACCCAGCATGTCAGTCTTCTGTCTTTCCTGAGCTCTCCAAACAGTTAAAATATAAAGACAGGGGACTTGTTTCTGTATTAGCCACTCTCCTATGTTTTGTTTTGGTTTTTTTTTTTTTAAATGTTTTATGCAGCTGCCAGTGACGAAGGCAACGTGTGCAACGATCACAATGCAAAGCCCTTTAGTGTCGTGCCTTTTTTGAAATAGCTCTCTGTGCCTCTGGATCTTCTCTCGTTTATAATCATTGGAAGTTGGCATTCATGGCTTGGGAAGCCTGATTCATTCTGACTCATTTCTCCTGGCTTGGTTTAGCCTTGTTTTTGTTGTTTTTAAATTGATGCCTGGTGAAGAATGCTGCAGTGTGGAGGCTGTTTAGAGAAAAAGGCATGCATGTTCTTGGTGAACACTGGTGAAGAGACAAGCTCTACCTTTTTGAGCTCGAAGCTTAATGAAAAGTGCAGAGAGGATGATTAAGGGACTGGAGGCTGAAACATAAAACATGGTTGCAGGAATTGGGGATGTCTACTTTAATGAAAAAGAAGGACTAAGGGTGACAAGATAGCAGCATTCTAATATCTAATTTTATAACCTTAATCAGCCTTATTTAATTAATTTTAATTAGATTTTAGATTGTCTATGTATGTGTTTTTTATCTGGCTGTACACCGCCCCGAGTCCCCTGGGAGAGGGGGCGGTATATAAATTCTGATAATAAATAAATAATAAATAAATAAATAAGGGGCTGCCCCAAAGAAGAGGGGTATTCTCCAAAGCACCTGAAGGCAGGACAAGAAACAATGGATGGAAATCAACCAAGGAGAGAAGCAACCTAGAAATAAAAAGAAATGTAGAACAATTAACCAGTGGAACAACTTGCCTCCAGAAGTTGTGAATGCTCTAACACTGGAGACTTTCAAGAAGAGGTTGGACAACCACTTGTCTGAAATGGTACAGGGTTTCCTGTTTGAGAAGGGGGTTGGACTAGAAGACCTCCAAGGTCCCTGCCAAGTCTTATTCTGAAGCCTATTTCAACTGTGTCTTAAATGGAACTCATGAGAACCATCGTTCGGAGTGAGTCTCTGCCTTCCTTCCCCTTTCCCATTTGTATGAGATCCATGTAGATCCATGAGGATCCGTTCACCTTTACAATTATTGGCTTTGCATTGGCCAATTTTGCTTGGACAGAAGTGGCTCTTGTGCACACCAAGCCAATTAGAAGCCCGTGGTATTTTTGCTCCACTGGTTAATTCAATTTATTGCAGTCATAGACAATAAACAAGTCGTACAGATAGTAAACAAAACAAAATTTAAGATGGAGTTAAAATACATTTATGAAACAACCTAATTAACATCTCTACATGAGGTCCAGAATACAGCCTGCATTAAGTTACAATGTGATCATTACTTAATGTTTTAATGATTTAATGTTTAATTAATGTTTAATTATTTAATATTAATTAAATTATATTAAATATGGGAAAGGAAAGATCTTACTCTGCAGATTTTATTCTGCTAATCATGCCAACTGCCGGGACCAGTGCTCATCTATGTTTTGAGGCCGTAAGCCAGTGCTGTCCAAAGACATTTCCATGGTCGTGTGGCTGGCATGATATCACAGAGCTCTGCTCCCATAGAAGTGGTACCTATTTATTTACTTGCGCTTGCATGCTTTCAAACTGCTAGGTGCTAGGCAAAGACGGGTGCTCTCCCTGGCATGTGACAATCGGACCTTGAACCAAGGCTATGGACCTCCCAGCTGACAAGCCCAGTGTCTTAAGCACTGAGCCATTATACCACCACTCTTCCCTTCCCTTCCCTTTCCTTCCTACTTTCCTTCCCTTCCCTTCCCTTTTATTTCCCTTCCCTAACTCCCTTCCTTTCCCTTCTGTAATTCCCTTCCCTTCCCACTTCCCTTCCCTTCCCACTTCCCTTCCCTTCCCTACAGGTCCTAATCCCAGTTTTCGCTCTGGGCCGGGCTCAAGAACTCTGCATTTTGCTGGAGACCTTCTGGTAGGCAGCAATCCTTGGCCCTTTGCCTTCAAATTCATTGTTCTCACCCTGCTGAAAGAAAACCCATCCTGCCTGTCGGAATCTTCCCTCCCAAGCATTGCGATTGGTTTATATAAGCAGGGGTGTCCAACCTTGGCAACTTTTAAGGCTTGTGGACTTCAACTCCCAGAATTCCTCAGCCAGCCGTGCTTTAAACCCTAACCCTCCTGTATCCCATGTAAAGCTGAGTGAAGGGATGAACCAGCCTTCCTTTCATCAGTAGCGCAGAATGTGGGGTGGGAGCCGGGCCCCATAAAAAGAGCAAACGGAGGCAAAGTTCCCTCTTCCAACCAGCGCAAGAGTCACATGCTGCTTCTCCCCTTTTTCCCACCCGAGGGAGCGCATGAATCTGAAGGCGCCCATCTACTTCTCAACGGGGCTGACGGAAAAGGCAAACCACTACTACAAGCTCTTCATCACGTGGACGAATCAGAAGATCCGGAAAACCTTCGTCCAGAGGAACATGTTTGAGTTCAAGCACATCAAAGCTTTTGAGAGGACCTATGTGGACAACCCTGGGCCCATGGTATGAACGCAGAGGGGGGCGGGGGCAGGACGTGACGCTTAAAACCATGGCACGCTTGTGTAAAGGGGATCTGCCGGAAATGGGACAATTTACCATTTATTTATTTATTATTTATTAATTTGATTTTTTATACCGCCTCCTCTCCCGAAGGACTCGGGGCGGTGTAGAGCCGTTCAAAAACACAAAGTAAATGACAATTTCAAACAAATTAAAATAAACTAATTAAAGTGGCTGATTATAATTAAAAACCCAATGTAAAAATTTAAAACAATTTAAAACTGCAAATTTAAAAACTAATTTAGAAAACTAATTTAACCCCCGTTAAAATTAATTAAAATCCCCATGACTCACCACAGCCGGTTTGGTTGGCCCCAGGACAACTCGCTGCAGAACAAACTCAACAATTTGACTTGGATTATTTAAAATAATTTTGAAAAAATTATTTGCCGTTCGCATTTCATTTTGTCCTTTAATTATTACATAAAGAATGAGGAGACCCAGATTGTAGGAGGCAATATGCCGACTCTGTACACCGCTTAGAGAGAGCGGTAAAAGCTCTGCATTGCTATTTCTTCGGTATTAATGTAACTCTTGTCCCGCAGCGAATTGGGCCGTGGTGAGTTGCTGTTGGTCTCGGATTAGCAATGGAGGGACCTTTACGAAATTACCAATTTAATCTTGGATGAATTGATGTAAGCCTTTTCCTCCTCTCCCTCCACCACAAATTAGGTTGTGTTTGCTACACCAGGGATGCTGCATGCGGGCCAATCGCTCCATATCTTCAAGAAATGGGCTGGCAACGAGAAAAACATGGTAGGAGAAAGACGGCAAGTTAGTAAGAAATGTAGTAAGAAATGAATTGCCCGGAGAGGTTGAGGTGGTCTGCTGAGATTTGCTTGCATTTTTCATGCCTTCGCATCAGAAAGGCTTAAAAGTATTATTTAAACTGCCTGGGTACTTGGGATGTTTAAAAACAGGCTGTCTTATCAAGCCCCCCTGAGCCCAGCAGTCTCGTTCTGAAAAGAACAGTTCAGTCAGCCTTAGCTAGTTGGCAGTAGACTGCTGCTAAATATGGGGGTTTCATTCTTCCATAGTAATAATAGCAGCCAACGGCTACTGACAGACCACACTCTACAGCAGCATCACAAAAAATAAAACCCTCTTTTGGGCCATCAAAGACCTTTGTGAGATTTTCTGTCGATTCCTGGTTCACTCAAGGCACCTCGCCTCGAGTGAACTTAGAAAACGGGTCAGTGTGGTGGCTGAGCTAGCCACAACCTGAGTCGGCCCTTGCAAGCGGTTTTGTTGCGTGCTTTAACTCTGACTCTGGTATTTAAAATGCACGTAGGAGAATGCAACCAGGAGCATCTTTTACAAGGAACTTCTGTTGGTTTCTGAAGAGTGAGCCCCCACTAATATAGCAGTGGATTGGGAAAAGGATTAACGAGGCAAATAGTCTCTGTGTTGCGTTGTCCACACGCAGGTGCTTTTAACTCTGTGTGAAAGTGTTGCCCTGAAAGTTCACCTGTTATTTGTGTGTGTGTTTGTGTGTGCGGGAGAGAGTTAGCTGCTATTTCTCTGTATGCTCAAAGTCATGATGGCCTGCTATAATTTTCCTTCTGGTTTTTCTCCCCACAGGTCATCATGCCAGGGTATTGTGTCCAAGGAACAGTGGGCCACAAAATTTTGGGCGGGCAACGGAAACTAGAAATGGAAGGAAGACAAATTGTGAGTTGAACCCTCTGGGAGAGGGCGGGGTGTGTAATGTGTGTGTCCTCCCCCCCCCCAAAAAAAACCCCACAATTGACTGCTGTTAAAGATCTCTGCTTTTTAAAAACTGGGACAGTTGTTTATTTTTAAAAAGGAGGTGGATCGCAATCTGTACTTCCTTACTTCAGTATCAATGAAATATTCATGGAGCGAAGGGATGCGGCGAGGTCCAAAACTACAATCTAAAATAGGTGGGGGGAGAGGAATAGTGTTGAAGAAATCTTCAGCACAATTTCTCACTCCGGACTAATTTGCTACACACAGGGAGATGTTTAAAAAGTAGGAAAACATTCTAAATTGCACAAAAAAAAAAAAATAGAGGTGGTCAGATCTGACCTTAGGCACTTGAGAGGGCTGCTGCGCTGATTTTTTTTTTTTAAATGTTTTGCCCCTTCTGCCTTGCTCCCCACAGCTGGAAGTGAAGATGCAGGTGGAGTATATGTCCTTCAGCGCCCACGCCGATGCCAAGGGCATCATGCAGCTCATTCGGCAAGCCGAGCCCCGCAACGTCCTGCTGGTCCACGGCGAGGCCAAGAAGATGGAGTTTCTGAAGCAGAAAATTGAACAAGAATTCCGTACGTGTCCCGTCTTGAGCGGGAATGCTGGGGGATATTTTTGTTGTTTTCCTCGAAACGCGGAAAGCTTCAATGGATTTCATGCAGAAAAACGGTGGGAGTGGCTCCGAGGGAAGGGGGAACCCAGGGGTGGTTCGCCAGTGGGGCGATTGGCTGGTTTTCTGATTCAGTTCTGCATTTCCTGGGAGCAGCAGTGACACCGCACTGCTTAGTGCAGTGGTTAGAATGCGGTATTGCCGGCTAACACACTGCCCACCGCCAGGAGTTCGATCCTGACTGGCTGAAAGTTGACTCAGCTTTCCATCCTTCCGAGGTCGGGTAAAATGAGGAGACCCAGATTGTTGGGGGCGATATGCTGACTTATAAACTGCTTAGAGAGGGCTGTAAAAGCAGTGCGAAGCGGTATACAAGTCTTAAGAGTTGTTGCTATGAAACAGCCTGATGTTAGTTTTTGTGGCATGCCACAGCTAGGTTTGGCCAACCTGGTTCTCCTTCTTGCACAGGGAGCCCAGGTGGGCACGAGCAAAAGGGGCTGGCGGGGTTATAGGTCGCCTTAGTCTGCTGGCTTGGGGCTGGGGATGTCAGACGTTAGGATCTGTAGCAAATGCTCTGCCTAGCATTATGGATAAGGTACTCGTGGCATTTTTTAGACTGCAGTTCTTCCTGGAATTAGACCAGAAGCCCCAACAGAGCTAACCAAGATCCCCTTTTTTCTTCACTTGCAGGGGTCCAGTGTTACATGCCAGCCAATGGGGAAACAGTGTCCATTTTCACCAATCCTAACATCCCGGTGGATATTTCTCTCGGGCTGCTGAAAAGAGAGCTGGCCATCGGTAGGTTTCTTTGGGCAAAACCCACATTAATATCATACGGGGAGGAACCCGGTGTCTTTGGCTGCTTTTATGCTCATCTTGCAGCTTTTTATGCTCTGGGCACCTCCCTCTCCCCCTCAAGTTGGTGCTTCCAAATAAAGTTGGGGACGATGGGAGTGGTAACCCAACTGCCTTGGAAAGACATCAGCTTCGGGGCTTCTATTCTTCCAGCACGTTCTCTGACTTCCAGCCCTCATCAAGCCGAAAAACCAGCGCCCATTTCTAATGGGAGCAGATTCAGGCAAAACTTGGTGGGTCTAAGAACGGCACAGTAGTTATAAAACCTTCAGGAAGGAGAGAGGGAAGGGAAGCTGTCCTCAAATAGCCAGCTGGGAACAGTATTTTACCCAGAGGCCGTCTGTGGGATGGGCCGGGCCAGTGGAGGTAAGACGGGATGGCCTTGCTTGGAAACTTATCTCAGTTAAACCAAATAAACAGACAGTTTGAGAAGCCCTCAAACCTAGTTTGGGTAATGAAATATCTGCAAGCAAACAGCCAAGCTGAAGTGAGCACCACGGACCCATCATTTTAACCTTGAGCTACAAAATATTCTCCTTTATTAGAGCAGGCAGTTTGGTTGAAACCTAAGAAGCCACATTAAAAGAGTTTTTAACACTGAACTGGTTGGATTAACACGCCTTCCCCAGGATGGTGGGGGGTGAAACTGGAGGCCCGTGGCTGTGGGGTGAAGGAACCCAGGACTTTTGGAATATGTTGGAAAAGAGATCTTGGGGACTGTGGTAGAGGAAGGGAATATTGGAGGTGGCACAGGCTCTGACAGCCACCATCCATTACAGGGGCCAAGGGACACCGCCTGGAGGGAAGGAATTTGGGGACCAGGAGCTGAAAATCTAGGGGGCCCAAACTTCCCTTTTTCTCTCTAGGACCCTCTCCGGCCTCCAAGAAGCCAAAGCTGTTGCACGGCACCCTGATCATCAAGGATAACGTGAGCAAAGGGAAAATGGAAGCTGGGTAGATCCATAAGGCTGGTAAACTTATTTTACCCTGCCTTTTCCTGGGGGAAGGGATGTATGACCAACCCTGCCTCTGGGGGTGTTAAGCTCAAGATAAGAAGGCTATAAAATTAAAGAATTTTATTTAGAGGCCCAAAGCCTTCCTTTTGGGTAAATGCATTAGGCCAAAACTGGGAGGAACTGGGAGCAAGATTTCCTGTTGCTCAGTCTTTGGCTCTTGATGCTGCCGCGCGTGAATTGCAAAGGGTTCTTCTGTGCCCTTTTGCTTACGGACAGAGTTTCCGCTTGGTTTCTTCCGAGCAAGCCCTGAAGGAATTGGGGCTGGGGGAGCACCAGCTGCGCTTCACCTGCCGGATCCACTTTCAAGACCCCCGCAAGGAACACGAGACCGGCCTGCGTGTTTACAACCACCTGAAAAGGTGAGCGCTCGGGGGTAGAGTCTGAACCAGGGAGGGACGGGATTGGTAGGAGCCTCAAATCTGCCCCACCTTGAGGACTAGAAATTTGGTTTGGTTGGAAAGGGAAAACTCCCGTGGACAGGAACCTCCGCCGAAACCCGCTTCGATATCATGTCACGTTAAACGACACTTAGACTATACAAGGCAAATGGGATTTAATTAGTATCTTGGCATTATCCAGGGAGTGGTGCTGTAACCTAGAGGTGGAGTTCTCACCTCACAGTCAGGGGGCTGCGAGTTCGATCCTAGATATTTCTCTCTCTCGGCACAGTGAGAATATATATCTGCCGAACAAAACTCCGTACTGGCAACAGGAAGGGCATCCGGCCATGAAAACACTCTGCTAACTCCATTCAGTTGGCCCGACTCCACCCTGCAAGGGATTATGGGGTTTGTTAAATGATGATCTTGGCATTGTCTGGGTAGAGAAGCTTATCCAAGAGTTGATTGCAATAGAAGTTTGTGAGAAGCGGAGCTGCTTTTTTGCGTCCCTGTGAAAAAGCTGGAAGGGATTCAAGCTCGTTGCCGTTTTCTCTCCAGCGCCTTGAAGGATTATTCCGTCCAGCATCTCTCGGACACCTCCATCATGGTGGAGTCCATCTTGATCCAGGTTACCGTGCAATCGGAGGACCCAGCCACCAAACTTCTGCTGGTGTCCTGGACGTACCAGGTAAGGTTTTAAACCTGGTTTTAGGAGAGGAGACGATGGAGGGTGGGTGGGTGTCAACTGGGGAATTCTGGGAGCTGAAGTCCACAAAGCAAAGGCCACTACAGGTATTCCTCGACTTGTTCAGTGACCGTTCGAAGTTACAACGGCACTGAATAAAGGGACTTACGGCCGCTTTTTCGTGCTTACGACGATTGCAGCATCGTGCACCAGGCTCACGTGATTAAAATTCAGACATTTGGCAGCTGACTCATTGATGACAGTTGTGTCCCACGATCCCCTTTTGCAACTTTCTGACAAGACAAGCCCAAGGGGAAGCCCGATTCACTTAACAGCTGCCGTGATTCACTCAACAGCCGTGGCCAAGGAAGGTTGTAAAATGAGGCAAAACTCCCAACTGGCCAGCTTAGCAACACAAATGTCGGGCTCCGTTGTGGTCGTAAGTCAAGGGGCTAACCTGTATTGAAACCTTTGAATCTGGCTTCTTTGCGCAGGATGAAGAAATGGGGAGCTTTGTCACGTCCCTGCTGAAAAAGGCCCTCCCCCAGATTACAGGATGAGCCTCGGGGTGCCTCCAGCTGCTGCCACGGACTTGTAGCTACTACAGAGAAGGGCAGGCTCCCGCCAGAGGCAAGTTGTGGGGGTTGGCAGAAAAGACAAGAAAAGCTGTGTTGTTTTAGTCATTTGTTGGGGGTTTGGGGAAGTTCTTATCCATCTTCCCAGCATCTTTTTGTTCCTCAACCTTAGCCCACCTCCTCAATCTTCCCACTTCATCTTCCCTTCTTCTGTCTGCCTCCTCAATGCCCTTCCTCCCCCCCCGCCCTTTTTTTGGGGGGGTCTCACCTGCTTCTGCCCAAACAAAATGGACTCATTTATTTTCCCTTGCGCAAAGAGCTGTGTGCCCAAATACACAAATGTTGGATGCTGGACGCTTCTAAGTGTGCAGGACAATCCCTGCCCCAAATATATGACACACTCCCAGAAGGAGCAGTGTAAATACTCATGTTCTATCTCTCTCTTTTAATAAAGACATTTACTTTTGGTATTACTGGTCTTCCTGGTCAGAGATGGCCAGCCTCTAAGTATCTTGGGAGAAAATGCCCTGAACCAGGCTTAAGTCTCGTAAACATGGAATAAGGCTCCGATTTCTTTCCTTATACCTTGAGACCTTCTGAAATCTCAAGTAGCAACTCTGCATTTACAGCGATAAAGGCACTTTTTCGCCGTCTGACAACCAAACAGACCTCGCTTGCTGTTTAGCTCAGGGAAGGCTGCAAAGAGAAAGCAATCAGTGTCCTTGTTTCTCTGATCTGGACAAAAACCAACACATAAACACACACCCCACAAGAAAAAAAAGCTTCATTCAATCAACCTCTTTACTTTCTGAAACTTCGACATGACAATTTTAAAGCACACCTGCCCCGACAAAAAGGAACGAGGAAACTGCCCCTCTCAGCCAAAGCCACATAATGCCCTTATTTGAAACGCCCCACTGATTTGGAAAGCCGGACGGTAGCAGCCCCTCTCCAAAAACTTAAGCGGACGCAGGAAAATTACATGTGTTGCCAGACGACACCCGCTGAAAGTCCAGCGAGCTTTCTTGGCGGGTCCATCCGCATCACCTCGTGGGCATCTGGGCTTAATGCCGCTGTGTGGTCGGGGCGTCCCCGGCGGTCGCCACAAACGGTGTGGACTTTGGAAGTTCGTCTTCGCCAACACAGCTGGCAGGGCCACCACTTGTGGGCCAAGGTGTGGTAATACAAGATCGGGTTCAGGCAGCAGTTCAAGCTCACCAGGGCTAGGGTGATCCGGCGGAGCTGGTAGATGGAGGTGGCCAGCTGGCAGTTCTGGATGAGGCCGATGCGCATCAGGAGATGGAGGAGGTGGGTGATGTGAAAGGGTAGGAAGCAGGACACGCAGATGAAGAGGATGAGATAGATGGTGTTGAGGGCCTTCCTTTTGAAAGCGCTCTCCGAGATGTGGGAAATCCGCCGGGCGATCAGAGGGTAGCTGATCAAGATCACCACGAAGGGGATGAGGAAGCCGAAAACCAGCGTGCAGATGTTGTAAGGCAGCATGCGCCCTTTCCAAGAGGCTTCCCCAAAGCTCTCAAAGCACACGTGCGCGTCGCTGACGTTGGCGTCGAGGGGGCCTCCCAGGATCAGCGAGCCGGCGACGCTCAGCCCGACCGCCCAGAGGAGAGCGGCGATCAGGGCGTAGTGGGCGCTCTTGATCCGGAGGTACGCTAAGGGGTGCAAGACGGCCAGGTACCGGTCGACGCAGATGGAGGTGAAGAAGGCCACGCTGAGGTAGATGTTGAGGAAGTACATGCTGCCGGTGATGCGGCAGGCCACGTCCCCGAAGGCCCAGTTGTTGCGGTGAAGGTGGTAGTGGATCTTGAAGGGCAGGATGCAGACGAACAAGATGTCCACCGCCGCCAGGTTGAGCAGGTAGACGTAGGAGCGTGGTGGGTGCAAGACCCGGCAGATCAGCAGGTAGAGGGCGGCCCCGTTTTCCAGCAAGCCCAGCACAAAGACGGGGATGTAGATGGCCGGGAAGAGGAAATACTGGAAGTCGGCCCGAAGGCTGCATTCCTGGCTGGCGTTGGATGCCACCGTCTGGTTTTCCATCGTCTCCGGAGCAGGATTCATACCCCGGGCCTCTGCTGCGGGAAACCTCTCAGCCCATCACGCAGGGAGCGAAGGCAGCCGGCCAAGCTCGGCTCTGCAGCTCACCTCAAAAGTCAGCTTGCAAAACGGGAACCCGATCTGAGGAAGCCACAAAATTTGAACAAGAAAAGTAGAACTGGTTGGCTGCATCCCTGCAGTTGGGATTATTTATTATTTTTATTTTATTTATTTGATTTATATACTTGATTAGTTAGCATGCCTTGGGTTCAGATTTTGAGGACGGCTTAGCCAAAGTACTGAAAGGCTAGCTGGGCCCCCAAGTCTAACCCAAAGGCCCCTGTCCTTTAGATATTGGACTGGGGGCACCCATCATCCCCAACCACAGTAGCCTTAAGAAAGCAGGAATTGCACCCGGTTGCAGAGAAGGAAGAAGACCCTAGCTAAGTTTGGGCAAAGTTTTCAAATATGAAAATTCTTCAGAGCAAGGAGAGAAGTAAGGAAAGGATGATAGAAACTCTCAAATTGCGGCAGGTTTATTTTAAGGGAGCCCCGCTGCCTTTTCATGGCCACTAAATCAACATTCAAACTTACCTGTTTGCATCTGCCTTTAGCCGTCCTGGTAATTCTGTGAAGGCGTCTGAGCTTATTTTTGTCTCCGTTTGGCTTTGCCTTCCCTGGCCTCCCCCACCACGTCAGCCAAAAAGGACCACCCACACAACTTTTGTGCAGGAAACGGGAGAGAGAGGCTTCACTGTTGTGGTTTGCAAAGTGCAATCGCAAAGCAGCAAGAAACATGCAGTTCAGTGTTAGGTTTCCCAAGATTGAAGAGCCAAAAAACACACAACTTTCATTTTAGAGGTTGTAAGATCTGCATCCTTGATCATACAACCTTATTTTTATTTTATTTATTTTATTTAATTAACCTTCCCCTAATAAGGGGAAATGGGGGGGGGGGGACACACACACGAAAAGACAGCAGAATAATAATGGAATAAAAGAGTCGCTCTTTCCACAGTTTATCAAGTATTTAACATAAAAGTGTGATTAAGTCTACATTCTGCCCAGAGACATTATTTGGAAAGAGAATCTTTGAAAGTGTTTTTGCAAACTCTTTAACCCAACAAGGTTGTGTGGCATAAGTGAAAGCTGGCAACGTTTTGCACTTTTGTTGGCGGTTGCGGAGGTGGGGGGAAAACCAAATTCTGCACTGAGCAGCAGTTTCTTGATTCATTACTACGGTATGGACTAGAAACTTAAATTCAACTGAGAATCCCGAGACGGCACTTTTAACGGCAGAAGACTTTAAAACGTGATGCCCTTAAGGTGTTAAAACACTTGCAAACGGGCATGGAGAAACACGGAAATAGCCCTAAGAACTGGAATATCCAGGATTGTAGACAATTTGTGTTAAAAACCGCTCATTAACAGCTGCATGGATCTCACACACTAGGAAGACAGTGAACTCGAGAATCTGCAATCCAGACACTCCAAGATCACATTGCTGATCTCGGATGAATAACTGAAAAAAAGGGGATTTAAAAGGGATTTATTTTTTGCTTTACCGAGCACACAAATGTTTGTTTTTACTTTGTGGACCACAACATGGCAGGAATAGTCTTTAAAAATGTTTTCAACAGGTTCTTTTCCTCTCCTTATCCGAGAATGTCCTGGGATGACCAGGAAGCAACAAAACCTGAAATCCTTCAGCGTCCATTTCTTTCTTAGCCACCCCCAAAAAAAGGAACAGTTTCTTTGGCAGATAATGCTCAAACTTTGGTTTAAAGCAAGTTTATTAACAAATGCCTGCAGAGCGTAAGAAAACGGGAATATTTTTTCTTCCTTCCAGCAATGTATATATATAAAACCCTAGGCAAAAATTAATAGTCCCATTTCAATCTTCCGTCTCCAAATCTGCAAGAACAATGAAGGGAGAAAGAAAACAAACGGAGAATTACAAGATGTAAGCAGACTGGAAGATTTGTGCGGCGAACTGCTTTCAAATCTCAGTTCAGAGACAACTTTAGACAAAAATTGTGCATGTCGGCCTCAATTCTATCCCCCCCATTGCAATATTGAGACGATAACCAAGAGCCCCCACTCCGGCAGAACCGCTGTTATGAGGACCGGAGTGCAAAAAACTTGAAACAGAAAAATATCAATTGTCAACAATTTGAGCTGGTTTCTTAGTGTTCATGAGGACTAGAAACCAGACACCAAAAGACCTCCTGTCTCCTTTGCTCTGCTCCCATAGCCTCGAAACTGAAGAGGAACCCCGAAATCCAACCCGACGCCTCTGTTCGCTCACCGCTTTTGTAGTACTCCACGTGCTTGAGGAAGAGTCCGTCTGCGGGCGCCATGGTGTTTGGGGGATAAGCCATCAAGTCCCGGGCCGCGAGGAGTTCTTTGATGTGGTGCGGTTGTAGCCGGGACTGACCCACGGCTACCAAGGCCCCGACCATGCGCCGCACCTAGAATGAGAAGGGTTGAAAACACCACAGAGTTGGTGCTCTGAACAATTCGGGGGGGAAATCAGAGAGTGGAAAAACGGAATGGGAAGGTTGAGTGGGTCCTTCAGCAGCCATCCAGTCTGACCCTCCCCCTGATAAATAGCCATCAACCTGAGTTATCTCAAGCCCCTCTTTATCAAGAACAAGATTTGTTCTTAATCTTCAGCCCAATATCATATATTGGATCTCAGCTTCTCCCTTCTTCAGCTTCTTGGGAGAGAAACAGAGGAAGTTCACGACTTAACAACTGTTCGCTTAGTGACCATTCAAAGTTACAACGGCACTGAATGATGACTGTTTTTCCACGCTTGTGACCGTTGCGGTCATGTGATCAAAATTCAGACATTGGCCGACTGACTCCTATTGGTGCAGTGTCCCGGGGGGGGGGGGGGGGGAAGAGTGTGCCATGTGGACCTCCTTTTGCGACATTGCCACAAGCCAGTGGTTGTTAAGTCGAGGACTTACCAGTATCATGCATCTCTTAAGCTACAGCAAACCCTAGGCCCTTCCTTCTCCTCCCAGTTTGCAACCCACAGGTAGGCCATGACCTGTTTACGGAGCACAGAAGCCACGGTTTGCTGACCGAGGATGTGCCATTAAACCACGAATGTCTGGATTCTCAACCTCTGAAGCTCAGCTTACAAATCACTGCATTGTGGCCGCGAGCAAATCGACGCGCCATCCAATCCCCGGGACTTGGGCCCAGAGCTCCTCAAGACAGCCTTCCTCGCAGGGACAGTGGTGGTGGTTTGTGCACGAGGGGGGCATTCTTCCAACCTGACCCGAGGTGGGCTCGGCGGTTTGGGGAAAAGCCAAGCTCCTTCCTTCGGAGGCGAGAGACGGCTGCCCACCCCGATTCCCTCGCGTCATTTTCCACCCGCAACTGACGGAGGCAGCCGAGGGCCCAGGAGCGTTTTTAGCAGCTGTTTTCGGAGCTATTTTGGAACAAGCCACAAGACAGTTGGGGGGCGGGCGGGAGTGGAGATGAAACTCCTTAAGGCTCCTTTAAAAAAAAAAAATTATTTTTGCAAGCGCCGACTAAAAACAGACAGCCGCCTCGTGGCTAACCAAATGTAGGCGCATGCTTCCGTGGGAGCCGGCCTCTCCTTCTCTCCCTTCGCCTCTGAATCATCCACAAATGTGATTCATTTCTTCTACCCAACCGGGCTTATGCCCAGAGGCATCCATCCGTAGTTTCACGGTGGGCTGTTGTGGCCAGATGGCCTCACGTGCGCCCCGAGCAAAACTCTCTTTTTGGGACTGGCTGGCCGGCTTGGAATGATGGGAGTTGGAACTCCAGCCTTCCGGATGGCCGTGGAGTTTCAAAATTTCAGTTAAGTTAAGAGGCTGCCTCTCAGATCGTAAAAAAAGGGTTGCCTTCCTCTTGGGACGCGTGGAAAAACAGTGAAACGAGCACGCAGGGACCCCACCCCCACCCCAAACAGCCTTGTCTCAGCTAATGCCCCTATTCAATGTGTCCAGTTGGGAAAAAAATCCTCCCTACCTGTTTGTAGAGGAAAGACCGGCTTACAAACTCTAGTTCCCAAAATTTCAGGTTGCTGGGTGGAAAAAAACAAAAAAAAAAAAACAACAGGCAAAAAGGCAGCGTTAAAATCTGTCGAGAGAGCAAGATGCTAATTATTATTATTATTTAGTTACTGAATTTCTATGCTGCCCATCCTCTTCTACAAGATGACTTCTTTTCTGTCCTTCCCTGGGTCGGTCAGTCAGTCAGTCAGTCATGTCTGCTCCGGAGTAGATCAGAAGCGATCTACCTCCGAATGCAACGGCAAAGGACAATCTGGAATTGAACCCAAAGCCTGACGGTTTCTGAAAACTCTCTGAAATCCTCTTTAAGGTCTAGGAACCTGATTTCTTTTTAAGACCTGCTGTTCCGTTGTTTCAGCCACAGGCCAAAATGGGTATTTTGTAACACAATTCAGAAATGAGTGTGTGTGTGTGTGTGTGTTTGTGTGTCTGTCTTCATCTCCTGCCTCAGTTCAGCCCCTTGAACTCTTGCCTAACATGTCGATTAAAAAACAAACAAACGCTCAGAGGATCTTTTTTTTTTCAGACCGACCGCAAGGCCTTTAGAGCTGAGCTGAACGCCAAACCTTGGCTCGAGCCCTCTTGGCAAAACATCCCTGCCCAAATTCACCCACCAGGGCTGTTGTGAGTTAATCCATAAGGGCTAAAAAGATCCCTCGTGTACAGGAGCAGTCTACCTCCGACTGCCCTGCCGGCGCTCAGTTGCCTTACGGCACGTGCAGCCGGCATTGGAAGAAACTTCCGTTTGATGATGAATTTTCCCTGCTGATATTCCCTGAGCAAAGGCCAGGCGAGCGTCCGTGGGTTGGGATATCTCAGCAGGAAAAAAAATACTCCCTCTGAAAACTCATGGATTCAACCACGAGGACTTTATTTCCCACCCACCCTCCCAAAAAATAAAAAATAAAATAACACGTGGAAATGCCTCCCTCGGCTAGCAGGTGGTCCTTCTCCCACCACCTGGCAGGCTGAAGCAGCCCTGATCGGAAGCCATGCCCACACCGTGGGCTTCAGATGCGAATTCAAATCCTTCAACTTCCTTCCCACATTCAGAGGGTTTTTGGATTTTGAAATCCAGTAAAATTTGGGGGGTGGCCCTGACCTGGCCCTCTTCACGCAAAAGGGTTGCAGAAAGTCTTCCTGCGGCTAGAAAGCCAGGCAGATCAGTAAGAAGGCTCAACTCGCGTTCTTCTTCCTGGCAAAAGCCAGCTTGTTCTGTGCCGAGATCGAATCCTCCTTTCATTGGTCTCTCCTCCAAGCATCATCTCGGGAGAGGCCCCAAACTACAGCTATGTCCTTAAAAAAAAAAAAAAAGAGCCACATGGCTCCTGTGGTGTGTGTGTGTGTGTCGGTGTCTCTCTCTGTGTGTGTTGTGGCCCTGCCCACTCCTTACCTAACTCCTCCCACCACAAGTCCAGGCTGAAAAAAAAATGTCACAAGGCACAAGACTTGGGTTACCATCCCAATCCTTTTGCCTTTCGGAAGCCACTCTGACAGACAAGTTTCTAGTCCTTTAGGCTTGGGGTGAAGTTGGCAACCCCTCAGTCAGTCTTGAGCTTCAGCAAAACAGCAGAGTGCCTGGCTTTCAGGACCACGGAGAGCTCTTGGCCGGCCATCACTGCCAACAGAGCCTCTTTCCATCTCACGCCACTGTAGTGAAATCCTTAAGGTCTCAATTTCTTAGATGCAAATTACTTAACGCCAAACACTCCAAGGAAGGTTTTTTATCCCGTTCACCCCGGTTTCATTTTTGGTCCATATATATATATTCTCCTCCCCCCATCTCTCCCCTTGCTTGCTTTTCCTGACATCCTTCCAGATGACACTTGTCAATCCTGGTGTTTCAAAGCCATCTCTTTCAAAACAAAGCTTCTCACCACACACGCAAACCTCGGTTAAGAAGAGCCAGTTACCGCATTCACACAACCTGCAATACCGAAGCAGAATGCGGTGAGTCTCTTGACTAGCAACCATCCGGTGTGGGGTGGAAAAAAATGATGGGGAAAAGACCAAGAAAGGTGCAAAATTACGACTGAAGGTCCGGCCAGCCTTACCTGTCCATGCTGTGCTCGGAAAGGAAGCCCCGGGAAGGCCTCACCTCCACCAAGTTCAGTGTCTTGATGGGGCTTCTCGACGACATATCTGAGCTGGCTGAGCAGAAGGTGGAGAAATCGTGGGTGCCCGTCAGAAAAGTGGCTGCTTCCTGCATGGCGGCCAGGTTCAGGTGGCTAAACCGGAGGGAGAAGATTGAGGAGGTACATGCCATCAAGCCCTTTGGAACTCATAGCAACCACACCGACGGACAAACCTGTCCCTAACTTGTCCTCTGAAAATTCTAGAAAATGCGCTGCAAAGAAACCCCGCCTGCTTTGATTGGTTTGTTCCAGCATCTCTATAAAGCAAACCTAATGGTCCCTTCCCCAATATTAATTTTCTTTGGAGAAAGAAACTCACCAGGCTCTTTGAAACGGTCCGGAAGGCTGCAAAGTTGAACAGAGGAAAACAGCAAAAAAAAGCTAATATTCCCCAGGATAGAAGGACACAATTTTTCTGTCTATTTTAGAATAGCTGTTGGCCCCCTTATTTGAAAAAAAAACAACCACTTTATAGAAAGGAATTCTGACCGATGGCTGTTTAGAAATTGGGTCTATTTTTCACCTAGTGTGGTTTTTCTTAATGCTGATTGAAATACGACCACCTTAATTCGACAGCAGGATAACTTAGTGCCTGGTAAAATGGGCCACAGCTTGAAAAAAAACAAAATACCCAGAGTAGGTAGTTTGTTGGGATTTAGATTTTGGAGGGGAGACCCCTGAGAAAGCTGTCTCTACGGACAAAAGCAGAAATCTCCCAAGGCAATGGACTTCCAACTCTACCACTGAAAACTGCAGCCACCTCTATTAAGGCACCAAGAGAAGCAGGTCTTATGGACCGTGGGACCCAATCGGGGGAGGGGGGGGGAGATTAACTTGATTGAATTAAGCAGCTACAACAGATTTTTGGCTCGTTTGACTGTCGAGACCACCATCGTTTCCCCTATCGGCCTGGCGAAGGCGTGGAGAAAACTCGCTGAGCCGTCGAGATCTGACGATCCCCAGCGTGAGCGCGCGCGCGCGAGAGAGAGAGCGACTCGGTGGCTCTTTTGAGCTACAGAACCCAGCAACTCGTGGAGAGGAAACAGATTGAGGAAGTGCATGTTCACCCATGTCCCTGCGCATTCCTGTCACTGCATAATTTATGGGTGACCTGGTTACGCTGGCAGATGTCAAGGTCGTTTTCTAGGAAGCCAGCTCTGGATTGTCTACACAGCCCAGATGAGTCGGAAGATCTTGCTGGCCCCAGGTTGGAGATCCGCAGTCCTGATCTTGTGGCTTTCGACATCGGAAACGTTACGGCTCGAAAGTGGGGGTGCGGCAAGCCGCGAGTGGCCAGATCCACAAACACAAAAGCGTTTCACCCAACTTACCCGCGCCAGTTTGCCCAGCAGAGATCCCGTTCGAAGACCGGCAGATCAGAATAGGCTGTGCAGCCTGTGGCCACCCGATAGACATACGTCCTGGCCCGGGCCAAGAAACGGGCGTGGAAGTTGCTGGAAACCCTACAAGCGCTCAGAACACTTAAGGGAAGAGAAGGGGAGGGGTGGAGAAAAGGAGAGGAGAAGAGAAGAGAAGAGA
>JAEANM010004816.1:0-20319 GCA_017656035.1 Myanophis thanlyinensis
TGTGGTATCAGGCCAGGCCGGCTTGTTGAAATAGGTGGGTTTTCAGGGCGCGTCGGAAACCCCGGAGGTCTGCAATATCTTTAACATTTAAGATATTTAATATCTTTAACATTTAAAGATCTCCCATAACATTATATAAATTAGAACATAATTTCCAAAATGAAACCTCAATTTTTTTTACTTCCATCAAGAAAATCTTATGTCCATCATTTCAAATATATTCTTTGGCAAGTCCAATACTCTCTAAATGCAATTTTTTTTGATAAATCAACCATAATGTTTTTTGATAAATCAACTATAAAGGACATGAAGCCACTGATGAACATTATGGAACATTCTAGATATTTAATCTATATTTGGAATTACCCAGAAGGACCCATTTAAAAATATTCTTAAGCTTTCAATAGAGACATATTAAGAGTTTTATTTCCATCATGGATTCTTTCAAATAGGAGAACATCTCAGGTTCTTCTGCAGTGGCCAAAGATCCTGTCCTATATTGGTCCATTAATATATCCTTGAATAGAAGATACAGCTACTGTTGTGAAGTTGAAGACAAAACTCAATTTGAAGTTGGGAGAAATTTTTAAAAGAATCATTATATGTTGATTTAAGGACATATTTCACCCATGATAATCTAAGAACTATAATAAAAAAAAGTTGCTATATTGTTGTTGTTGTCAACAATAACAGGAATTTTAATGGAATATGCTATTCCAATCATGTCTGATTCTTAATGGGATACAGACCTTCATTAGTGTATTATAGTTTTAACTGTCATTTTTGTTATTCTTTCTTTTAAAATAAACATTTTGTTCATTCAGTTCCTTGAAACTGTATGTTGTACCATTGTTTCATGTAAATATCAAATCAAAACAAAATTTGTACTATCTTGAATGTAAGGACTAAAGTTTAATCTGAAAGATGAACCTTAAGTAGAAGCAAATTTACATGCTTGGGAAATAACATGATTCAGAAATTATGAGGATCAATTTTGGAAATACGATGTAATCTTCTGAACTTTTCTTATCACTATGTTTCAGAATGCAGTAATAATAAAAGGGAACCTATAGATTTGTCTCTGTTTCAATGTAATAATATTTTTAATTTTTAAAAAATCAAATTTAGCAATTTTATAGTTAAAGTTTTTTTTTAGAACTTTTAAATCTTTTTTTCACAAAATTATCTTAGGAGCTGCTAGATTTGTTAAAATTGTCTTTAATGTGTATTGAAATAAATGTTATAAGTATAACTTTTTAAATGCTATTATGTACAATATATCTATATTTCTCTATATATTAAAAAGATTTTCTTCTGTAGTTTGATTTCTAATATGGTATGTTACTTTACAGGGTGTTTAAGAAATAAAAAGATCAGTCACATTAAAGAAAAAAGGTTTCCTTGGTTGTAATCTAGAAGATAGAAAACAAAACAAGATATATTTTATAATCAAATTAGGTTTAATTTAGTTAGAGGTAATTCAGTCAGTATTTCTGTCTTAATATAATTATATTATGTTTTTATTTTATGCAAAATCTGAAATAGTTTTGTTTTCTTTGTTACTATTACAAAATAAAGCAAAATCTCTAAATCATTTGACCTAAGTTTTGATAAATTTAAGATAGTATCAAGTATTCCTTTAAAATGCTTTCCAGGTTAAAAAAAAAGACTCTGAAGTTAACCATTCAGATAACAAAAGTGTGAGCCTTCCATTAATTATTAGTCTTGCAGCTCTTAGTAAGTAAACAATCTAACAAACTGAAAGAGCAATGCCCAAATGTGTTACCATGGATTAATATATCCCATCTGAAACTTGGATAAGTAAATCTTATAACTATAAAGATGTGAAAGATTTTATGTAATGATTCCATTACATAAATAGACTCTGTCTTCTTGTTGTATTAGACATGTGAGCATCCGCATGTTAAATGCTACAAAAGAGGTAACTGCTTCCATGCAGTTTTCTTATCAACCCCCACTAAAACAGCCCATAAATTTGGGGATTCTCAGAGCAACAACACAGCAACACTGCAGTGGGAAGGTAAGATCACTTCCACCAGGTCCTTCCAGTGTGTAATATTGCATGTCAGCCAGAGCTTGTAAGATAAAGTATCCTACCCAGATCACTAATGATTCAACACCTATTTTGAGTTGCGCTAACTTGTTATATGATCACAGACCACAAAGGCTGAAGGCAGTAAATTATCCTGGGATCATTTTATCACACAACTTGTAGAGTATCGGGGAGCAAATAATAGGGAAGCAATCCTTTTGGTTGTGGAGGTATTCATTAAACCTTGTGCAAGACAACCACTTCATGAAAAAAGACACATTTTTGTGACAGATGAATACTGGCATAAACAAAACAAAACCTCTGCCCTTCACTCCAGGCTGCAGGGAGAACATATATTTTCCTGAATGTAAATTTCATTGAGCTGAAAGGGCAGCTACTTCTAAAGACAGGTATGCTGCTGGAGTCCTCTTGCTTTCAATGGGAAAGGACATGTCTAAATTTCATTCCCTAAAACCAAGAGAACTTGAAAATTTTGATTTTGGGGGCTCATTACAGCACCAGCTACCCAAGCAACGAAACCTTACAGTGGAGTTCAGAACCGCACATTTCAAGCGTTCTTTTTTCGATCCCAATCCAATCGAAGTAATTGCCAACATCATTTATTAAATTTATATAGCTTTAGAGTACTGCTCGCTGAGGCTTAAGATTTCAGCATGGTGCACTATTCCATCTAGTCCTTGTTTGTCTTCACAAACCAACTTCACCTGAATATATATGGTATAAGCAGTGATTGTCCAGGGTCCCCAGTATTGTCTGAGACACTACACATCCTTTACCATCTGTTTTCCTTGTTATCTTATGGGAGAACATGAGAACATCCATATTCAGTCAGTTTTATTCCATATAGTATCAAACTTGTGAACTCTCAAGTTTCCTTTCCCATATGTATTCAAGGTGGATACAAACACATACATTATATACATTTGCCATATACATACATATACCTTAGGGTGTGTTTTTATATATATATATACGTATTTTTATATGTATAGGAACAGAATTTCATTTTTAATGTGCGTCAGTGTGCCCACAGTAAAAAACGACAGTAAATGTTCTATATTCTGGCCGTGACGCCAAGCGTCCTGCCAGAAAGAGCGAAGGCCACGATACCCTTGTACGGGCGGCCCGGCCTGGAAAGTGGAAGTGCCCCCACTTCAAAGGCCGCTTAGCCGCCAATCCTCAAAGCTGAGAACAAGGGGGCTCGCTGGGCGCCCCGCCGCAACGCAGCCCCTCTGCCTAATCAGCATAACAAAGCAGCACGCTTGCAAATTTGCCCCGGGTTTGACTGAGGCGTTCGCAGGGCCTTTCATTGAAGCAGGTCGCCGGCCTGCCGCCTTTGAACTGGGCACCGGTTGCGGGGTCTTTTGTCACCCCAGAATGTTCATTTGCGTTCGCCTGGGGAGAGACTTCCACTTTCCCACCGCGTCACCCCGGGGCTCCCTTAAAACTCCTGTCGCGCCCTGGGTTCAGAAGTTCAGCGCGACCGCAAAATTAGAGGCTGGTTTCGGCGCTGGAAAGAGCCAATGCTCCGGAGAAAGAAGTTGGGGAAGGAAAGGAGGCGATTGACGGAATTGGGGGAGGAAAAAAAAACAACCAACGAGGCGCATAGGGTTTGGCGGGAAAATCGGTTCGCGCCTTTTTCTGCACAGAGTCGCGAGGGACTCTAAATCTCCTAAACGCGGATAAATTACTGTAGTCAGAAAATGCTGGGGCGCTTATTTACAGCCAGTCGGTTTGGGCATTTTAAAATATCGAATCCCGTTTGAAAGAACCTAAAAAGGTGCAACGAACAGCAAGTCGGTTCTGAGAGAACTAATTTTAGTTAGATCAGCAATTTCATTTACATTTACTGAAGAGGTGTTTAGAGAAACAATTTGAATTTGAACCCTTGTCTTAATGTCAATGATAAATAAAACTGCACACATACACAAACCGGCTGCATTACTTTTCTCCATGCAGTTATAAATCCCAGCTTTATAACCCAAATTTACAATAAAAAGCAAGTCAAAAGCTATGTGAGGTATCTATTAGGATGCATATAGATATCTCTGCGAAGACTCCTATTTTATATTCGTAGGGTGGGTTTTTAAAGATCAAGGTAGGAAATTAGTTCATATAAAAAACCTTAACCCTTTACAAATTTCACCTCTTTATTAAAAATAAGCTGAGATCAATGCAACTTATTCTCACAGATAAGGGTCATTAAATCACACACACACTTGCTGTTACTTCTGTCCCATAAAAACTTAAGGTGCCATACATTCATTAGTTGAACCTATTTACTCTGTCATTAGCTTTCACTTCTTCAGAAGGGGAGGGGGGATCCTACTGATAAGTAACTTGTATATTCACCAATAAATACTCAACACTTTCTTATAGTACAGGAACATCACTATCTCATACACACTTTAACTGACACAAAGATACTATTATTCTGTATTCACAATATTTTTTTTAGATTAGAGAACTACTACCAGTTATAAATTGAAAGATGGGAATATAACCATCTGAGAAGATTAGAGAAAGTAAGAATGCAACTAATAGGCAGTAACTGTTCTTGTGCAGATGCTTAGATGTGAACAAGAACATTTCCACAGAAATATTAATCAGTAAACAGTTACTGCCTTTTCAAATACTGAATTCTACCTAAATTCTTAATAAGGGAATAAGAAGTGGCAGAAGATTACATATTTTCATATTGTATATAGTATGCACCTTTTTACTTGTGTCTGCTGTACAGGAATCCATTTCATACTGAATTATGGGGGAGGGATTTTTGAGAAGATTAACATTTTCCCTTGAATTCCCTAAAAAAGGAAGACGAATAATCTATCAATGGAATAATACTGCTGAACACTAATGTTAAAGAATAAAGCTAGTATTGACACATATATCAATATACACCTTATCCAAGTGTCTCCATCATACTGAAAGGGGTGCAACAAACAAAACTGCTAAAATGAAATTCATTGAAAATAGTAGAATTTGATAACAGTAGGTGTACTTTGATAATCATAAAAGTGAAGCATGCAGTGACCTTTCAGATGTTCTCATAATTTAACAAAAAGACAATTTTTTATTATGATCTCTTCTTGTCTGATTTGCTAAATCAGACCCACCTGCAGACAATTCCCAAAACTTTTTTTACCAGAGCCTTCACAATTAATATTTGATTTCCCCGTGTCGATTATTATTCTCTGTAGAGATTTTCAGTAGACTAGACTGAGAAAAATGCAGTTTACTATAGCTTTACTTGATGAGAGAAAAATTAACTTGTGACTCAGCGTCAGAATCTGGGTGATGTGTTTGACAATGATATTGGGAAAGACTTAAGTAAAAGGCAGTTCTTGGAAAGTTCTAACCATTCCTTTCAAATATTCTAACCATTCCTTTCAAATATACAGACACAAACAAACAAACCCAGAAGCCTATGTACCCTACCATATTATATTTATTATTATATATTACTCTCATCCTATTTCCTTGAAATTCCCCTTTGAATGTAATCCTGCACCTTTACCCAATATTCCATACTCCTGTATAACCCTTACATTACATTCCAGTTTTGACAAATATGTGAACAAATGTGAAAACTTACATTATACTAAGATTCATTTGTTCCAAATTCTATCTTGATGTGATCATCATCCGGGGAGGCCATAGCCAATCACAATATGGGAAGATATCTGGTCCATTATTGCCCAGTCAAGATGACTAGAATAGGGCTATCTCTTACTAAGGATCAAGGCTACTCTGGCCAGCAACCAGTTTTCCTGTCGATTCCTATCATTTTAGTCATGGACTGGACCAGGAACTCTTTGCTTGAGAAAAACAGAAGACCCTTTCCAAATCATGGATAAAGAATATCCATGTATACCTCCAGGCGCAACATGTGACAAATTGTGTATAACTAGCAAACATTGCACAAGTGGACTTTCCTTCTGTGTAAGGAAGCCACCTCCGAACCTCCTGGATCTGTAGCCAATTCTTGCAAGTATCCCTCCCTTTTCGTGTTAAAATGTAGTTTGACCACAAATTCTTGTGTCTACAAGTTGATGGGGAAAGATAATGAAGAGTAAACGTTATAAAGTGGACAGCTCAGCACTGCAGAAACGCGAAGGAAAAAGTCGTCAGACTGTAGAGACCGCTCGTCCTCCCGGCCTAAAAGAGACCCCTCCCCGAAGCCAGAGACGGAGGAGAGAAAGAGAGACAAGTCCTTACCACTGTTGCTGCTAGTGGGAACGTGGCGCCTCATCCACTCATAAGGCGTGCGCCTTTGCGCGTTTGGGGAAAGCTGGGGGACTGGGGCGCTCATGGGCGGAGGCAGCAGTCCAGAGCCGGGTGGCGGAATTGGATTGAAATCCGAGGGGCTGTATCCTAGCTGCCCCGGGTTGGCGACAGAAGGGGCTCCTGCGCCGTAGGTGTGCCAGTCCTCTTTAGGCGGGTACGGAGGGCCCCAGGTACCCGCGGGCTGCCCCTGGTGAGGATCGCTGTTAATTCCGGGCATGTGGTGGTAGCTGGCAAAATCCGAGTATTGAGGGGGCACGGGCACATAATTTGGGGGGCTGAGGTTCAACCCCGGGTGCCTGACCGGGTTGGGGTACATGTTGGTGTCCTTATCCAACAGATAACCCACATACATCATCCCCAAGTAGCTCAGCGTGCATAATGTGCCCGGCGCCGCAGCAGCGTCTTCTTCTCTGGCTTGCCTTTGCAGAGAACTCCCAGCCTCTTCCTGATTAACAGTTCACCTGAACTACTTGCTCAGGTTTTTTTTTTTTTCCTTCTCAACTTTGCAAAGGCACCTCCCTGAGGAAAAGCCTTTTTTTTATTATTATTGGGCCAACCTCTCTGAGTATTTGCATTGAAAGACAGGCTTGCATTTCAAAGTCCCGGAATCAAAGTGGAAGCCACTGGGGCGAATTCAAATGGCACTACTAAGCAGATAGAGGGGACGGGGGTGGGGGCTGAAGGTCCTTATAAGGACTGTGCTTGGAGGGCAAGGAAACTCTGAGAAATTCCCAGAGGATACAAAGAATCCCAGGTACAAAAGGACCCATTAGGGAAATGATCCAGGAAGAAAAGAATGTCAGTTGATGTTTCAGTTTTCCCAGACTCCGGGCAGGCATTGAGATTGTAACACACAGTTATAGGGTCCCGTCTGCTAACAATTTCAACAATCTGATTTTTAAAAATTCAACAACTCGTTTTGAAAGAGGGAAGACTCCTTAATTTGGTCACCACAATCTGTTGTATTAGCATTTCAGGCTCCCTGCAAAACATGTTTAAGCCCTCTTGCTTGCCTCTTGCCCAATGGGAGGGCAAGCTAGAGGTGGCCTATTTATTTCATTTCCACAATGCTCTAACCTGGTGCCCAAGATATGCCCCAAAACAATTTCTCCCAGCACAACCAATACCTTAGTGATACCAATAGTTAGAAATGTTAGGAGTTATAGTTGGATGTCTCAGGACTACTACACTTTGAATATGTCAGCCTTGATTAAACACCCCAGATAGTTTGAGCTAAATATGTGGGAACTTCCTAAATCCTAAATTATTTAAGACAAATAATCACAATCTATTTATCCTAAGCATATCTTTTTCAGTACTTCTATATTCAAAGAGTGTAAGAGCCATAAACCATTTTTCCACCTGGTTTCCACTTTGAGCAAAACTAGATTTTTTTTTAATCAGTGGATTTTGACTCAAGTCTGAAATAATTGTTTTGTAATGTTTAATTAAAGAAAATTATTTTTCTTTCCAAAAGGGGGAAAAAACAGTATAAGATAGGGTAATAGATATTAGCCTGGTATCACACACACACCTTCCTCCACACCAACCCCCCCAAAATCCCTTAAATATACCTCAATGTATATTAAGAGAAGTTTTATGCTAATAAAGGTAAGTTATTAAAGACCCAGACCTTGACTGGGATTGATAGAAGGAATTTTCTTAACTGAAGTTTCAGAAGGTGAGAAAAATTCACTTGTAAAACAAATGAAGTTTCTTTCATAACAAAGTGGGGGTGATTTCATTTATACCCTTTGGTTTAGATATAATGGGTACGGATAGAAAAGGATGTCTGGCAAAGCTGTTTTTTCTGCCCTAGCTTCAGAATCTGAAGGTGCCTCTAAACTATGTGCTTAGTTAATTTAGGATACCCAGCCTGGAATAGCTAGTATCAAAGCTTTGCAGCACTTTGATTTTTTTTTAATATTTTATATTATTAAAACTGTGCTAGAAATTAGAAATATAGATTGATCTTTGCGGAAGGCCCACGAAATGTGATGCTACCTGCGTATTCCAAGTAACTTTGGGTGCAAGAAGTTAAAGAGAGCCCGTGTGGGCGATATGCCTTAGGACTGGAAGGATCCCTTTCCTTCCAAGCCTGCCAAATTCATGGGGCTTGCGGGCGTCCACATAGGGGTGCTAGATGTTGATGCACCTGGTTTTGTTTAAAAAAAAAAAAAAAAACGCGATCCTGGAAGAAGCCTGCGGTTCTCCGGAAGCCCACGGCCAGCCGTCCCTTTTATCCTTTTGATGCCAACTCACACCTCTCCGTTGCGTAAAGCGAATGGTCCTAGGACGAGGGGAGAATCTCCTTTTCCCCGAGAAGGAGAATCCGAACAACCTGTAACTTGCAAAAGGCGGCTTCTACCATTTCCTTTCTTAAATGAAAAACAACAGAAGCGGAAAGAGGCCGAACTTCCATTCCTGGGGTTGTGCAACCTTACACTGCGAATAATAAGCAGAAGTAAATTAGCACTACTTCGGAGTAGCTTAGCGCTGTTTCTGTTGACTCTCTTCGAAAACCATGCGGCTTACTCCGGAGTACAGACGGAACCTAATAGGCTACCATGCAGAGAACCGTGCATCTGGGCTCGAACGACATTTCTAAGCGTTTGCCCAACCTTATGCTCTTATACCGAGACCCCAATCCACAAGGTTCTGCGCGCTGCCTTTTTAAAGAAACCTCAAGCCACATTTCCTCGTATCCCCCAGTTCATTAATCAACGGAGCTCGATTGTTCCCGTCCCGTTTTTCTCTCCCCAGAACATATAATTAATTTGAAAAGTCATAGACCCATTGCTTAGAAGAGGACGACAGGATGACAGAACCCCTGGTTAACGAGGACACGTCCCCGACGCCAAGGAATAAACCGGATAGTATACAATTTGCAGTGTATTTCACCACCTCTACCCCATTCAGCGATATTCTGGGGAAAATATTCTGGGAATATTTCAGGCTTGCAGCTTCAATTACATGTCTCCACATTTTGAGACTCTCTTTTCATTAAAAGTGTATGTGTGAGGGAGTGTGTGTGTGTTTTGTGCTTAGAAAGGAATGGGGATAGAATTAAACGGGAGAGCAATAATTATTGTGGTAACAAATTAGAATGTGAGACAGAAAAGTAATTTTAATAACACTTTCCACTCAAGGATCTGGGCTCCTTTGAGAGACAGGCAAATATTCCTCTTTTTGAACAAGAAAATGTTGCAGGAAAATATCAAGAAAATGACCACAATGTTTCAACTGCTAAGTTACAGAAAATAATACTCTTATAAATTTCATTATCAGAAAGGAAATCCCAAATATTCATGTATTTCTAAATGAAAATTTAAGAAATATTTTAATTACTAGACCCTGGTTGTTGGTTGGTTTAATTTTTTTTAATCTTTTATAGTATATTGTTTATTAAAGTAAGCAAGATATTAAAAGCATTACGTTTATAGCTATCATTATTTGATGTAACTCTATTACAGCCATATATACATTATCAAATGTATAGGCCACCTGATGCCGTTGTGACTCTGGGCACCATACAATATCAATCAATTTATAGAAAAACAATGTAAACACTAAAATTCAGAGAATATTAATGCAGTCTTAACAAACCAATTCTCAATTTATTCAAAATAAAGGGTAAATAAATGAATGTTTACATGGATTTTATTAAAAATATAACATATTTAAATTAATCTGTTTATTGTGCCATCATTTAGAATCTGCACATGCAGATGTGATATTAGGAAGAGTGCTCTGATTTGTGTAGAGATGAGGCCCTGTATATTAGCAGATCGAAATAAGCAATGCAAGAAATATTTTGAACAGAACATCTTTGCTATGAATCTCAGCTCCTTTATTATCTATGAATTCAAAACGTATCAAAAATATGCTGATCATTTTGGTGAATGTTGATAAGAAAACGTTTAATCCTTCTCCTTTACCTGTGCTAGTATATAACATTGAATTTAAAAACCAAAAGCAAGACTCAAATTTTTCTACTAACCACTTTGGTAGAAACTCATTGATAACACTAAGAGGAAACCATTCATAACCGAGAGACTCAATACAACACAGCACCAAATATCGTCAACAGTAAATCAATCACAAAACATTACAGTAACAGATCACAGAGAATTTAAAACACAGCAATGGAACCTGAAATCTGTATCTTCTAGCATGTGAACAGATAGCCCTTGACCTACAACCTCAATTGAGCCCAAAGTTTTCCTTGCTAAGCAAGGTCGTTGTTAACTGAATTCCCCCCTCCCATTTTACAAACTTTTTGCCAGAGAGTTGTTAAGTGAATTACTGCAGCTGTTAAGTGAATCACACTTTTGTTAAGCAAATCTAGCTTCTCCATTGACTTTGCTTGTCAGAAGCCAGCTGAGGTGGTTATAAATGGGGATCACATGACCCTGGAACACCACAACTGTCATAAACACATGCAAGTTCCGTGAGGATTTATCACATGGCCATGGGGATGCTGCAAGATTGTAAGGGTAAAACATGTCATAAGCCACTTTTTTTCAAGACACTTCTAACTTTGGTCACTAAAGAAATGGTTATAAATTGAGGACTACCTTTATCACAAAAGGTAGCTTACAAAAAACATTCTTAGAGATAAGATCAGATGCTGAATTAGAAAGCTGGCAAAAACTAATAAATTCTCTCTAATAACATAATTTCCTATTTTTGTTTGTGTGTCATTTATTATTTTGATGGATTAACTAGGCAAGAGATTATGAAACTTCTAATGTGGTAATCTCTCTATTTTAATCAAATCTCCCCATTCACAACCCAGTGGAAAAATTTAGAGAAGGTGAGATATCAGCAAAATTCAGACCTTTTCTGTGTTTGTGAAGTAACCGATTCTTTTTCTTGGGATTATGAAAGTGAAAATACAGTAGTGGCTAATTTTCAGAAACCATGAAAATAGTATACAAAACTACGAATGACCTATTGCTACTCTGATAGCAAAAAAAAAAAAAAAATGATATGCAAAAGGTATAGTTCTAATGTCCAATAACATTTCAACATTTATAAAGAAAAAAAAAATCCACCAAAAAAAATATCTGGACACACCAGGCCTCATATAGTTCTAAAATAATCTCACTGATATGGCTAATTAAAATGATGAATTTATTTGCTTCTCTTTTGAGTCCAGGATACTTTCCCATCATTTTTCAAAGATCAGTTGCGACTATTATAACTCCATCTTCTAAATGTACACTTGCCATTTCCTTCAGTGTGTCAAGTAAAGTCGCTTTTATTATACTGGCCCGTATAAATCTATATTATGATTCCATATTTAATTTTCTTATATGATGTGAGCCAATCTCTGTCAAAGTTGTAAATAAATACAAATGCAAGGCAAAAATTATATTAAGTATGAAGCAGCTTGGTGACTATCACTCTTTGAGATAATGGTTGATAATGGTCCTGTACTATCTATTCACAAGGAGACAAATCCTTAACCTTCGATGGATAGGGGTAAATGCTGTTCAACACGTGAACAATTGCTAAACTGTAAGAAGGACGAACTTCTTATATAAAATATGTGATACTGAGGCCCAGAATCTTATAACATTTTGGTTCTTGTACTCCAAAGAAGAAATGAAACAGTTAAGATCTGGAATGTCTCATAGAATTGTCAGACACACATACTTATGGACTGCTCTTCTAAGTCTATGTGAGTTTTCTTTATGATGAAAGTTTACTTTGGTCTGAAGGATTAGATGGGACAAGAGAAATCCACTGAACTGACAATAGAATCATAAAGATCCACTGACAAGGTTTCCTTTTGGTCTCTTTTACAACTTAAGAATTATGTTTGGAAGAGTTAATTCATGAAAAAAGCATCTACCTTTCTGGTTGTACCAAAAACATTTGCACACTTACCTTATATAAAAAGAAAATGCCACTCAATTAACATTGATGATTTTATAACTTTTTCTTCACTGCTGGATGATGCAAGCCCAATAAAAGTTAGCCCTACATCAAATTTTATTTTCTTATTGTAGGAAAAACCTAATAAACGTCATGCATGTATTGCCTCAAAATAAAAGAGGGTGTTATATTAGGGAATGTAATTACAGGTCCTTTGTCTCTTTCCAAAGGGCATTACTGTATTTCTTGCCCTTTGTAACTTCTCGTGCCATGGAGATGTATAAACCTAAATATGGCTAGAACCTCAAAAATGTTATGGCAGAGCTGGGTGCAGTGGTTAAAACCAGGAAATCTGAATTCCAGGAAGACCTTTGGGCCAGACACTCTCCCTTTCAGTACAACCCACCTCACAGGGTTATTTGTTATGGAGAAAACAGGAGGAGGAGGAAGTGTTGCATATTTTCACCGCCTTGAGTTTTTTGTAAAAAAATAATGGTAGAATACAAATGAAATAACTAAATACATTGTGAGAATCATTGGGTTGGTATATTATGTATCAAGGACCTTCTGCTACATGGAGAAAGGAATAAAATATAACAATAAAAATACCTTTCTCCAATTAGATGTGTATTCTACCCAACACAGAATTGCTAGATTTGAAAAATGCATATTCAGGAAATGTTTTCAGAAAGTCATGTGTGAAGGTGATTTTATGGGGATGGGTCAATGAGAGAAAGCAGCTATCATTAAGTATCTGACATTACACTATCACAGGATTCACTGAGAGGAAAGTGTGTGCATGAGCAAAATTACTATTTTGCTTCTGGGGTATCTGAAAGGTTTTTAAAAACTCTGCAAAGACCCCAGGTATTAGTCATTAGTTCTCCTTTCTGTATTTAGGTATTTTGCACAAACTCAACCAGTAATTTAATGTAATGTCCCATTCTGTAAATTCAAAATTTGTTTATTTCCCCACACATCATTTTCATGATCCCATCAACTGAATGTGTGTGTGTACCATTGCTCCAAATTGTGCATCAACAAGGAAGCATGAAATCATTTGTTTTAATGCCAAGTCTATGATCAAGCACTCTTCTTGGTAAACTGAAGCCTCAGATGTAATTAACATAAGTCATGGTTATCATTTTGCTGCTTCTCCTGGGATCTTTTAAAAGTCCCAACACTGAATAAGTGGGATCTTCCCCACATGCCCTGATCTCATCACAGTGTTCATGTTACCAATTGTTTCAGAACAAGTTTCATTTTCTCAAATAAGAGAATGCTATAATTGTTTTTTTTTAAAATGTTTTAACATTATCCCATCCAGTTGGAAAAATACAGACAAGATAATGTAAGCTCCCAAATACTCAGTTTTCTCTAAACATGTCTTTATTTTGATAGTCTGCTGAATGCTAGTGCTAGTGCCACTAGCAGTGCCACTAGTGCCACTGAGACTTTGCTTTTTCCATAATTTCCCTGGAATGGGTTTATTTATCTTTCCGATTCTGCAGTGCACTATAGTTCTCAATTCTCCGTTACTATCTCATAAAGTTTATTGCTACAATTATGGTAAAAAGAGGCAGAATAAAATTGCATGACCTATAGCAATTTCAATAAAAAGTCTGAATATTTGTCTGCCATTTTGATTTAATTCATACATGCTTGCAAATAAACAAGAGAAAAACAAAATACCCCATCACCAAATTGTTAAAGAAAATATTCATGTTGATGGAAAGGGGTCAGTTTTCAGACGGTGCAAGAGAGGATAAATTATGCCATTTTGCACAAATAAAGTGCAAGCTAGGAATTGTGTTTGGTCTGCTTGAAAAAAGGTACAAAAAAGAAACGACCAACATATATGCATACAAACTATCCCAGTAAAAGGTAAGGAGCTCGAGACATCATATTTGAATATCCATAAGGTTTTCCAGTATTTTCCTCTGGCTGTTTGGAACTGCCAATCATCCCCTGCAGCCAATCAATAGCCTTGCTGAGTTTTTCCCGCTGTGTCACATCCAAGCTTCCTTATACAGTGATACAGGATTTTGATCAGAGGTGAAATTCAGCCGGTTTGCACCTGTTCTATAGAACCGGTTATTAGAATAAATCTCCTTTTGTTTTGTTTTTTCACTTTGCAGGGTTTAATCCTGTAAATACGGCAGTTGTTTCTAGCCTAATCTTTATTGCCTTGCTCACAGAAACTGCCTCTCCCCTTATTACATTGGTGAAGTTTAATTTTGTGCTTAGTGATGTTTAATCCTGTGGCCACGCCCACAGAACCGGTAGTTAAAAAAAATGAATTTCATCACTGATTTTGGTGCAAATAGGAACTGAATTGAAGTTATTGTGTATACACACACAATTCAAATTTACTGAGGCAAAGACTTGCACAGTATTAACAGGAGAGGGGCAATCTGTGGAACTGTGTTTTATAGTAGAATGCCTGATCATTGATGACAACATTTGGCATTGTTTTGGGAGGGGCACCCTCATGTCCAGAGCATGCCCCCCCCCCAATCTTCTTTATACCCAAGCTCTCTCTCTCTCAAAAAAAATAAAGCTTCCAAAGATATTACCCTGCCCCTTCTGGTGACACTGAAATCACCAACAACCTCTCACAGCTGTCTGGAAGATTAAGATGATCAGTTGAAACTCCCACTCCTAAAATCTTGCTAATTGCTGGTAATGCCTACAATTAATCTAATTCATACCTTTGAAAAGCTGCCTGGTCTAGGTCTTTTTTTTTTAATGGCTACTTTCTGATGTCATAAAAACCCTACAAATGGTACCACTAAATATCGCTCTTCTGTGACATTTTGCAAAAGTTCCTACCCCAATTACTATTTTAGTTGGCAGGACTACTCTGGCTGGTTGGCAAAGGTTCAGACAACCATAGACAGTAACAACAATTTCTTTTTTCTATCTTTTTGCTGCCATCTAGTGGCTGTCCAAATATATGCAGCTCAGACACTATCCCAAACTGTCAATCCAAAACTTTTTCTTCTAAGTAGAATCACCACATATGATATCCACATTTGAAATGGAACCATTGCCAATTTTGTAAAATGTAAAATGTCTGCTTTTTGTTGAGTGAGTGGCAATAATGGAAAAGTATCTTGCACCTCTAACAAGGTAGCAAATAGGCTCTATCTCCTCCAGCAATATTCTCTTTCACCCTGATTTTTTTTTCATCTGACCTTCCTTCACTATTCTGGATCTCCCCTGATTCCTGCATTAAATTAACTTAAAAGGTGCTTGAGATTGAGGCCAAAGATTTCTTCTTCCAAATGCAAAGACAGGGGAAAAGAATGTAATGTATGTAATATAGATATTGCTCCCATATCTGGGCCACATACACCCACATGGCCACTAGATTGTAGCAAAGAATAAGAGTTTTCTGTATCTCTTTGCTGTCACCTAGTTAGGAACTAAATTTTTGCAACTCAGATCTAGTTAGCCCCAGATAAAACATTTTGAACTGGAGAATGGCTATCGGTCAGAGATTCCTATATATTCTCTGCTAGAAGATACATCTTTTAGACCAGCAATTCCCAGCCTGATGTTGTAGTACAAAATTTTGTATCAACTGGAATCTATGGAAGTTGCAATTGAGCAAAATTTGGAGAATGTTGTCCTAAACACTCCTGTTCAGGAGTAGGTAATTTGGATCCTTTTGCAAACAGAAATGTGGACCACACTAAGCTGTTAAAAAAAAACATCATGATGCATGGATTTCCCTTTTGTTTTTAATCATGCCTCCTTCCTTCATAAGTTTCTGGGCTGTGTACAATGCATAAGATTCCCAAGACAGAGTAAAGGGAGATGGCCCAGAAAGTGGGAATGGATATTGCTGGTCTTACAAACCTTCTTCAAGGCAACTGCTTAAACACTGACAGAGACTGGATTTTGAATCAGATGATTACCCTATCTAGCAAAGAATACTTAGTTCAAGAATGGAAAACCTTGTGGCAGTCATGCTACAATTTCCTAGCGATATCTGAAGGGTCACAGGTTCTTCAGCCCTGTCCTAGAGCTTAGATAGAACTATTTATCATTATTTGTCAACAATACAGAGAAAAAACCCAGCTTGCAAAAATATGGAAGAACCAATTTTCCCCCAATTTATCTTTGGACTAAGCTATTCTTGGGTCGCCACAGGAGAACATACTGTCACCACAAGCAATGTAAAACAGCTGCAAACTGTTTTGAGTTCTGTAGGAGTGGCCTAGCATCTTCTGACATAAAGCAGTAAATCGCACCCACCCACACGCATAGAAACAGGGCTGGGACATTATACTGTAAGAAATACTGGCCTTAGCCTTTCTACTCCCACCTTTGCTTCTGACTGAACCAGCTCTAATCTATGTGCATATTTGTATTGAGGGGGACGAGAGTTCTTTGCAACATTCCACCAAATTGCAAATGGATTTCCCCCCCCCTCCCCCCTCAGTATTTTTCCAGTGATGCATTCATGGGCAGCTTTGCTGCAAGGCCTTCCCAGTCCTTTTACAAACTTCTCAGCAAAACATTGTCTGCTTTGGAATATCCTGCAGGAGTCCTTGAGCAACTGAGCCATGCCACCCCCACCCTCCTTACCTGATTACAACTAACTGAATCAAAAGGTAGTAACAAACGAAGCAGTTTATTGTTTTAAAGTCAGATGCATCAGTCCTTTCTTTTTAATCTTTTACAGCCAGTCAAGGGCAGATTAAAGAAGAGATTTAGAGGCTCCGAGCGCTGTAATTCCTTGCAACCCAGATACAGGAACAGGGATCAATGAAGGCAGAGATCAAAGCGAAGCATAACGGAAGCAAAAGTAATGATTAATTGTTTGTATGTGTGTTTTTAAAAAATTGAGGTGGTTCCTCAAGGAAGAGACTAAATAAGCAAAAATATACTCCAAAGCATTTAAAACGATCAAAACTAATTTGAAACAGATTGCATAATAAAGACAACTATTGAAAAAAATGTTTTCAGTGCCTTCAGGAAACAGAGAAAACAATGGTGCCACCACTAAGATCAAATCAGTTTCATTGAGGGCTGCATCAGGGTTGTGTTTGACCTTGGGGTGACCATGGCCAGGGTGGGCATGGTCAGCTTGATATCACTCCTGTGTGGATCATTTGTGGTGGCCTGAGCGATCTGCCAGCAAAACAAGCTCCAGAGCTCCATTTTTGCTGGCAGAATGACATTGGGCTGGTCCTTCACTGTTTCTAGGGTGGCCCACGGGGCCAGATTTAAGTACTCCCTCCCTGGGCCTTGAGTTTGACGCCTCTGATTTAGCTGGTTCTCTCCTCCTGATATGTAGCAGTTAGATGTTCACTAAATGTGTGCCTTTAAGGACCAGAAGCAAATAAGCAACAATATTAACAGACAGCAGTTTAGTGTATTATTCTGTTTATTCTCTCTAGCGGTTTGATTTATCTTAAATTACTCAGAGCTTGCAGATTATCTTTGCAGATAGATCCAATAAAAGAGTATTACATTACTTTTCTCTAAAGGTAATAAATACATTGACAACTGAGATCATAACACCACGATCCCTGGATACAGTTGCAGATTTCAAAGCCAGTAGAAGAGAATATTTGTAGTTCAGGGTTGAACTATGGGTTCCTTGGTGCTCTCTGAGCTTTTTTGTTTCCTTGTGGATGTTTTATTACCTGACTAAGTAACATCATCATTGTTAACACTGATCTTGGGTTATGAAATGTCTGCAAGGAAACAACTAAGCTCAGGGAGCCCAAAGTCCCCACATATTTCAAAGCAATGGAACTGATTAAAATTGCTTATAAATGGATCCAAAACAATATCAGATCTAAAATACTTTGATACCTAGGTCAGAGCATTCCCTGGTTGAGTCCTTTACATTCAGAAAATGCTGTTTTTGCTAGGATCTGATCTTATATAGCTTACTTGAATTTTACAATCACAATCTTATTTTTCTATCTATTTCACGTAGAGGGTCTGTTTTTTTTTTTTTTCAAAATTAATTCCAGAATTATTTTGTTGAATTCATAACAAAAGGGTGATTGGGAACATAGAAAGTGAAGTAATAAAAGAACATCCAAGCTTTTGAATTGTAGGCAAAGCTGTGAATAGAGTAAAATAGGAGAATCTTGGGGTAATAAAGAATGGAAAGGACATAACTGGAAAGTTAAAAAAAATATTGGCAAGTCACTATCTTATTGCAAATAAATTGAAATGGAGGTGGCTAGGGGCTCCTTGTTATGAGATGTTGAATCTGATATTATGATACCTTTTTGTCCTTCTGCTTAGCCAGGATGGCTTTTTTATTTTTCCAGAATGACAGCGCCACCTCATGGAAATTAGAATAAATTATAATCCTGATTATAAAATTACTTGTAAAAATTATTGTGCAAACTTGCAATCATTCTCTTGGAATTATTTTCCTTATCCATAATTAATTTACTTTTTTTAACACCAAAAAATTCTAAAACGTATTTCAAATAATCTTTTTAAAAAATGCTATTACTTTGAATTACTTCAGAAAGACATAATGCCGACATACATGTGGAATTTTCCACAGCCACTTGAAAACATAATAATATTAAAATGTTACACAAATGCTAAAAGGAACATTTACTGGAGAACAAGTACTATATAATGCAAATATAGTCTTCAAAGAAATACTATGTGCGTGACTTTCAGAAAACTAAGGGACACAGTTTAGCTAATTAAACCACATCAATAACAAAAGAACATTCTAAAATATTTAACTTATTTATCATTTATTTTAAAACATGCCCATTTTGCTATCAGTACACTTATCTAATTCCACTTGTTAGTAAAAATACTTAGAAATTCAAAGATCTCCTGGTGCTCCAGGTCAACTTTCTGATATCCTTCAATATCCCATTCGATTCCTTTCACACCAATATACCAAAAATGTTGTTTTGCACAGATCATTGTCAGGGACTGTGATTGCACAATCTGTTTTAGAATTTCCAGTTACAACTTTTTACCAGGAGTGAATTTTCTTTAGTTACCTCCTGTGAACAGTAGATGGTGCAGGCAGTAAGGAACTGACATCTATTTCTTACAAGGAACAGAGCAAAGAACTTTTGCCTGCTGCAGATACTCAGTTTAAAAAACTTGTAGAATCTACAATCAATGATTTGAAAAATAGCCTAAATGGTCTAATTCAAAAGATTCCTAATTTGTCTGGGCTTCAAATTGAACTGAAACTATGGAGCTGCCCCATTTTGATCATGTAGTATAGGGCTGGGTTTTGCGGTTTGTATGTGAATATATTTTGAATGTGTGTTAACCGTTAGTTATATCAATAATGATGATACAAAGTATAAATATGACTCTAGGTTTTTTAAAAAGTGCAACATTTCAAACTAATAGGTATAATAATTTTTACAAGAAGGGGAAAATGACTGAAAATTTGCTTGACATTTATCATGTGAGCATCTCTACCCACTTAAAGCAAAATTGCAGAGTGATGAATACAGAGGCAAGGAGATTATGCTGAATGAATGAAAACACTACTGCCTTGCTTAATTGGTGCCAAAACTACTGGAAGTACTGCAAGACAGAGGTCAATGATGGATATGTAGCAAACAGTTACAGATATAATATACACTAACAGGCACTGAGCATTTAGCATTTTCCCTGGAAGTACTCAACTGACAGCTGTATTAGAAACCTAGATTATTCAACATGCATCCAAGTGAAAGCTAAAACAAGAAGATTAATTCAACACATAAGCAATGATCTCAATATAGTTACAAAGAAAAATACCAACTGCAATAAGAAATTAAATTTGGAGTTGTACAGGAATTTAAACCTGACCTTGAGAAGGTATGAAACAGCTGCTAAGGTGGGAGGAAGGAATGAAGGATTAAGGAGAGAGTTGGAGAAGTGATTATATAGAGACTGAAGCAACCTTGACAGAGTAATTTAAAATAACCTTACCTTGATTTTTCTTTTAAATATAACAGGGTATAGAGAAAAACTGATAGACTTTCAAGTTTATACAGTATTATTATATAACAATAAAATACCATTCCTGCTTCTTCAACTGATTTATTTATTTATTTACTTAC